>JAODAL010018736.1:0-73949 GCA_025379985.1 Phyllomedusa bahiana | reverse complement strand
GTTTATTGTGACTTTCCCAAAATTTTTTAAAAACGCAGTTTAAAATCCAAGTGTCAGAAAACCAATCTGTGTAATACACTCAGTTTTTTTATTGGGGTCTATGGAAATGGTTTACGTTTTTTTCCATGGTTTCAAATCCGAAAACCCCTTTTAAAACCCGATTTAAAAAATCATTGTGTGTAGGGGAAATGCGAGACCCCAAAAAATCACTGTGTCTTGACCCCAGAGAGGGGCCCCCTTTAAAAGGGTTATTGCCTTTTTGATTTTCGCTCTTTGGTTTTCTTCAGGGTAGGGCGCTGTCTACCGTCAGTTTTTCGTTTTGCGATTTTTTTGTTTCTTGTGACTTGTGCTTGTACATATCACATATTTCATGGGCTGCTGAACCTATAAGTATTTTATCAAACGGCATCAGCTGGGGAGCACAAAAAACCCTTACAATTCCCCAAACCCTCTGTTTCTTTAAAAAAACCCTCATTCACTGACGTGGCAGCAGTGAAGGGCAATCCCACCTTGGCCCTTTGCTCGGCTTTACTATGTATGTACACAATTATATTCTCCTTTAACTGGATAACTACACACATTACATACAGTGTGGATTCAGCATAAGGTCTAGGAAACAGTGGAAGAGCAGAAAACATGTATGGCTGATAATGGATAGTTTGTGTCCACTACATAGTATATATAGTGTGTTACTCTGGAAGCCTAATGTCTGAGGGGGCCTAATAATTCCTATGTAATAATACATCACTATTATAAATTGTATTCTATAGATGGGGATTTATTTTACAGATTTTGCATTGTTGCCTAGGAACTTCAAATTACCCATCTGCCCCTGAAGTCATTTGCATGTCTGATGGGGGTCTGGGGGGGTGTATTTGTGGTTTTGGGGAGGGGGTCACCCTGTGTCTGGGGGAGCTGGTGGCACTCGTGTGTCTGGGGAGCTGTGGCACCATGTTGTCTGGGGACTGGTGGGACTGGGGTGTTGGGGAGGGGCCCCTTTTTGGGGGGGCTGGGGGGTGTTGCGGGGGTAAAGGGGTTGGGGGGTGGGGGACTCGTGGGGGTTGGGGGGGCTGGTGGCACTCGTGTGTCTGGGGGGGCTGATGACACTCGTGTGTTTGGGGGAGCTTTGGGGAACTCGTGTGTACTTTTTTTCCGTATTTTATGATGGGACCCTTTTATTCATTTAGAAGTGCTGTTTTAATGCAGTGTCTAAAGGGTTAAACAGCATGGGATGGAGTCGGCTCCATCCCGTGCTGTTACCGGCGGTTGTTAGCTGCAATTAGCAGCCGGCACCCGCCAGCTATGTAGCGAGATCGTGGAGCAATCCCGCTACAAAGCCCTTTACCGCCATCAGGACGTACCAGTATGTCCAGATGCAGTAAGGAGTTAAATAGATCTATCCATAAGTGGCCCCCACCCGTTGGGGTATAATTTTAAAAAGTACTTTGTAAGCATTAAAAAGGCCTACATGTATGTCAAATTTGTTTCTGCAACTCTGAACTGTTCGTCTTTGGAGACAGCCTGGGGAAATCAGACATTTTAAGCGCTAAGTGATTTAAAAATGAGTAAAAGCCTTTTCCCTCCCCGCACTAACCGAATTGACTCTGTAAATCTATTATAGGGTCTAGCTCTTATCCTTAAGGGGATACAAAATGTGAATATTCCCGAGTGATAATTGTTTTTACTGTGCTGAATGAGGGCAGATAGTTACCACTGTAATGCCCAGTGATTTAAACCTTCTGGTGTAAGGTTAAAACTTATAACCACAACACACCTGACAGAATACATCCCATTTAACCTGATCTGGGGAATATTGGGCTACACTGATCCTGACACTTGTCCTAGCATTCCACAGAGCTGCAAACTATTATATACGGGGTCAGCGGTGGGAGTTAAAACAATCATACATACTTGGAACTTTTTTACTTGATGAAGATGGATTGGGTGTAGGCATCATGAGTAAGACAGTTTTTTGGGGCCTGGAAGAGTTTCCTAACCCTTTAACCTAGCCTTATCCAGCCATCGGAAAGCAAAAGGGATATTTAGCCAACTATACTGATGAGGAGCAAACACCCCGAAACGGCTGTATACAGATGAGTGATGCTGTCTTGTCTAAATATCCATTTTGCTTCCAAAGACCCAGTGGGTCAAAAGCAAATTGAGGATTTGTTACATCCAACAGAGGGTGCTTTAGCTTCTCAGCTCCTTTCCCATAATGTCTTGTGATATGCAGATGCTTCGTGGAGTGCAAAAGGCAATTTCAAATCTCCACACGCCTATAAAGGCGCTCTCCCTAACGAGAGATCTTCTCTTTCCAAGTTAGATATGGTCAGACTTAGAATAGTGCGTATTCATATGAATGTACCTCAAATGTTGCTCAGTGTATATTCTAATCAGTATATATTTGGTTGCAAGCTAACAATATAACAATATTAAATAATAGATTATTTTAATAATAAGTGCACCTTTCAATAAGGTGTTACAGTTAGCACAACCTTATCCTCATTTTGGTGTATTTTAATAGATCTCTTGGGTTCCCTTTATTAATCCCAGGTTGGATGTCATAGAGAAGCTGTATCTTTATTTAAAACTGCCAGTTGTTAAATATGAAATATTACACAGTTAAAATTACAATATTAGTGTACACAATTCAATGTAAAGGGTTTCTATTCTAGTACAATTAGGTGGGTGAAAATGCTGCATGGGTATATTTGAAGTGCTCTGTTTAAGTACAGACAAATGAACATAAATGTCTAAAGCACTACTATAGCTGTAGTATATGACAGACAGGGATAAACAGAGGGGAAATATGGTGGAATCTGGATGAAAACATGACAGAATGTAGGGTGACATGAGGATTAATGTATAGATGACAAGAGAGCCTGACATAGAGACCCAATAAACGGAATCACAGAACTTCAACATGATACATCCAAGACAGAGACATGAACACTGATACAATTACTATATATTGTTCCTGTAACGTTTACAATCTTCCGGAAGAATTCAGTTATTCAACATTTTTATACAAATCAAATACGAGTCCAGCTGTTATAGCATAAACAAGAACGAAAGGCAAAAATAATGTATTTTATGCTATGCTGTATATTCTTCACTTGGTACCACATTTATTGTACAATGGTTGTAGGTCATACATTTTGGTCTGCTTTAAAGTACATATGTTAAAAGGGGTTAAGAGATTTAAGAGTCTACCATTCAATGGTACACCTATGATTCAACACTTTTAAATGTTGAAGTGAAGGCATACCCTTGACTATATAAGTCATATTGGTAGAGCTAATTATCATGCTTCACATAAACACCCTATAGTAATGCTTAAAGAGCACCTATCACCACCCCACAAATACAAACATTTATAGTAGATAAATTATAAGACATTTCTCAAATACATGTCATTGGCAAATCAGGAGATTTCCTTCAGTATTACAGAGAAATTCATTTCACCTTCATTTTGTCAGAGAGAGGTCACAATCTAGTGAGATTTCTTACATGGGTGATACCAACTGTGCAGGTGGAACTTAGGATGTAGATGCTTGTTTAGGGTTATCTGAGACTCTCACTACATACACTCCACTGCACTAAAGATATGTTATGTTTGACTGGGTTTATCAGTTGCTTCTGCTTCCAGCCTCCCCTTCTGTTCTATAACTCACAGGCCTCCATATTACACTGTTGCTACTGTAATAACACCCAGAATGAAAATGGCAGCACAGATCTCTCCCAGTGTACACTACAGACACACATGCTCCCCCTCCACAGTGGACTCTCCCAGCTCAGAATGAGGAGGTCTCACAGAGCTGTCAACATAGTGATCTATCATGCTGTGTGGAGCCCGACTGGGCCAAATTTGGCCTCCCTGTCTTAAAGGGCCAGGACTTTGTTTTATTTTTAATGAATTACAGGTTGAATAATTTCCTTTTCCTAATTCAACATATTTGAGAAAGTGTTTATATTTTAGTCGTATTAATGAAATAGGATTTATCACCTCCAAAAAACCTTATAAAGTATCATATCCTGTAAACAGTACATTTAGATCATTACAATGTGTTGTCTTTTCCTAAAATGTACTGTTTTCTGTATTTTCTATTGTGAAGCCCAGTGTATAGACACATCTAAGGAATGAACACTGTACTGTTTAACCACTGGTCTCTATTGAAATTGGTTTATGTTTAGGATTCTGCATGTATGTAAATTTCTATAGTACAGTCTATCTCTATCTCTTTCTCTAAATCTCTTGTTCAACGGTTTTAACCTTTCTCCCAGTGTCTAGGTTCCTGATCACCATTATATAAATAATGCAATGGACAGTAGTTGCTATGGTGACATGCGGCTGGCACCATGGTAATCACTATGGTGGCTCATCTTGCTGCCATAGATACATAATGCAGCCTATCTGCATTTGAAAAACAGTGTTGTGAACGTCATGATGATATGGAGCTTCGCTCAGCTGTGTGGACATGCTGCCCTCAACCCACCAGTGCTGTTGTGAGATTGAAGAGATATGAAAAGTCATTTACTGGTTATTATCGGCTCAGAGAACTCAGTGGGAGCTGGAGATTTCCCCCCGGGGGGCCCTAAGATCTGGCGCAGGTTTTCAAGTGTGGGACGCACATACAATTGAAAACTACAGCAGAATAAGGAGTGGCGTGCTCCTTACCCTGCCTATCAGTGGCACAGCTACAGGTGTCCCATTAGTCACTCTTGCGACTGGACCCCTGAGCCAAGGATCCCAGAGGCCCCCTCGTCCTGCAGATGCATTGCTGAGGCACATAGACACAGCGATGCAGCGACTGCGGTCGCCACCTGCATAGTGCAGGCAGGCAGCGGCTCAGCGGCTCAGACAAAACAGTCGGGATCCTCCGATCCCGGCTGTTCAGCCCTCTGGAGGCGGGGGTAAGTGGGTGCAATGATACCTATCTAGTGGGGCAGCCTTATATACCTTATATACTTATATAAAAACAAAAAGAAAAATGGATAAACGCTCACCAGGGATCTCCTGTAGCATGGGGTTCAACCACAATCCTCCACGCACGGTTCTGCAGAAACGGCAATCCGGCTTTGTAGACAACCCAAAATGCAATTAGTGTTATGAAACAAGGCTTGTGCCGGCCACTCGTGCTCCCAGATATAAACCAAATATGATCCAAAATTGAATAAAAAAACCGCACCTTTATTGAGGTAGATAAAAACAAATTAAAAATGCATACTACAAATTTACCGTTCGAGCCACTGTCCGGGCTCTTATCGTAACATGCAGAGAGCTATGAACCAACCCCTTAAATACCCCTCCCAGATCACGAAAAAATCAGATTGCACCTGCAAGTTAAACCCTAATATACCAACATTATCAAACATATGCTAAAAATATATGCATATTACAAATTAACATATTTATCAAGATAGATGAAAAATACAATAAAATATTAGAATACATTGAACAGAAAACAATAACAGAAAACTAATGTCATACAAGAGATCTGATCTATAATTCAATCCACTCGGATAGCGGTGTCAAGATGTGAGGTTCCAATATTCCTCACATTGGTAAAGATATCTCCTCCAGACACCTCCCCGTGCGGTCCTTATTAACCCTCTCTAGGCTCTGACTCTAAAGAAGATCCAAATTACTTGGTGAACCTCTTTGAAATGCCTAGCGCTCAGAGAGATTTTTTTACATTGGATACTTTTATATCATGCATATGATCCCTAATTCTGATGTGTAAGGATCTCGTGGTGCCAACCTATATATTGCAATTTGCAATGTTCACACCATACATTAAACAGCGTAGGTGGTATGACAATTAAGGAAGCTAGTGATGGGATAAGCTGTGCCCTGTAACTGAAGAGTAAAGTGATTGCTTTTAACCATTGTTACTTGGCATACACTACATCTACTCGTGCCACATTGTATAACCTCTGTAAAGTCTAGCCAACGGGACCTGCCGATTCTATATAGCAGAAGTGAATAAGCTGTGTGAAACAACGTTCCCAATGGTTTCGTGTCTGGAAGCAACAAATTTGCATCCATCCTTAAGTATGGTTTCGTAATGAATGGTCCCACCTTAATTATAGGTAAGTATTTCTGTATATACTAGTAACCTGTTCCATCATTGGCAACTGTATTGAGTAGTGAAAGAACAGAGATTGTATGTGTTGTGTCACTAGAGTTTTTGAACTATGTAACAGAGATGATTCTTTCGTCCCTATTATTGACTTTTAATGACTGCTCTATGTATTAACCATGGCTTATATTCTCTCTCATCCTTTTCAACCTCTGTGAGATAACTGTTGTCTCCTTCCACTCAAAATCCTCCACTCTGCTGGCAATTCCTCTTTGAGCCCTAGACGACTCACCTACGGGTGCAAAATGTATTGATAATATGTCTTGGAATGCAGCTGGAGCCACAACAAGCCATTACCCGGAATAGTTTTTCTGTAAGAGCAAGAATGTAATCTTGGCCACTGGTCCACATCCTCCCGTTAATTTCAAACTCTAGGAAAGTGGATGGTGTTCTCCTGAAGCTCATAGGTGATACTCAGATTCTCCTGGTTGTTTATTTATGTAATCCAAAACATGGGAATAGGTATGTAGGCGATCCCTGCCTTATCATAAAGTGTCATCTATATATCTAGAGTAATAGAAAAAATGTCTTCTGTCAAAATATTTTCACCGAATAAATGTACTTCTCCTCCCACCATGACCACAAAAATGTTGGCCAATGATGGGGAGAAGTCCTAGAAGAGCCCATGGGCTATCCTGATTTGGGAAAAAAATCATGTTCAAACTGAAAATAAATTATTTTTCTAAAGAAATTCGGTTCGAACATTACAATAATAGTTTCAGACAATCTTCATACTTAGTGTATTTAGTTAAGTTGACAAGAGTAATGCCTGAACGGCCCAAAAAAAGATGTGGGATTGGAGGTTGTACAAGAGACTAATCACAGAAACCCACATAAAAGAGGCTTCCAGAAACTATGTCTAACATAATCAAAACGTTCCTGGAATCTTTATGGTGACAGGGGAACGAAACCAGGGGTTGAAGATGGCGGTCTAACCAATTGGCTGAGATGTTCAAAAAGGATCCGATACCGGAAATAAATGGGGCGCGCAGGGCGGATGGAAAAACTCCCTATGTGCTTTCGGAAAAAATGAAAGATAGAGTGTTTAGGAATTTAATCAACATGCTTCTTTTTGTTTCAACGTAATCACCCCTAATGCCACGCCCTCATCCAGATAATCTATCCAGCTTTCCTAGAGAAACACTTTATAGGATCTGCAGAAAGCATCGTAATATACCCTATTGTCATCCAACAAATTTCTAATTTCACGTGAATAGAGGTCACTATCCAGGAAACCACTGCGGGCCACCCCTGGGGCTGCGGTCGTCAAACTGGGGGGGGAGAAGGGGTGGATGGGTTCCCTGGGGGTGCTGGTGGTCTCGGGCGACGGTGGAGGCTAAAGCGGAGGTGATCCCGATCATGACTCTGAGAGACATGGGCGGGGAAAACGTTTGGGGGTGGCGGAGGAGGAGGAGGCGGAGAAAAGAGGGTGGTGGGGGGGGTTGGGGGGCCCGGCTGGGTCGGGCCTTTTTTGGGCCAATGTTCCCTCCATTTCAACTATGCATTGCTGATTTGACTAGACATGTTGGGGGTTTGGAAACCACTTAAGGTTCTTGCCTCTACTTAGCGTTTAGGCAAAGGCGGCATATGACACGGGGGTGAATCAGAGGCTTGCTCAAAAAGCCCAGGCTTGGGGGTTTCCTGGCCCTTTTTTTGCGGCGATAGGGAGGAGGGGGGTTTGCGCTGACCGTGGGCGGGGGAATATATCAGCGGACTTCTCGACCGCCCTCTCCTTTTTGGGGGGGGACCGTATTGACCTCCCCCCATCGTTTCCCTTCGTCCACTGTAAGCCTCGCAAGCAAATTCTGCGGAAAAGCCAGGATGGACCGCAATGTCGTCATATCATCATATAAACACAGGGATTTGGGCGCCCTGCTTTTGAAATCCAGAAGCTGGGGCTACAAGAAAGGGGCACGCAAGGCGTTTTCCCACCCCCGGGTTTTTGCCGATTGACGGCTTCCTTCACTCCTTGGTGGCATCAGTAAAAGGGCGCGAGCAACTAAAACTTCCCCTTGACTTTTAAAAAGCCTTTTGACCCCAACGCATTTTGTCATCAAAAAGGTCTTCAGACAATGGAATTCCACGTGGTGGGTAAACGAGGTTTACTTTTGGGTTTCTTCTGTTTGGACGGTGTGATATGCTGATGACGAAAATTTTTGGGCCGGATGGGAGAGGGTAGAATGCTGGGTGCAGGTTGCATTTAAACCCCTAAGGGGCAGATTGGCGCGATGTTTTTACTTTGATTTTAAAGGGCCCTACCCCCGATGGGCAGGCCTGGGTCCCAACTGACGACGTGGCTTCGTGTTGTGCCAGCACTGGGAAGGGGCCCTTTCTCGTACCTCTACCTCCCTGTGCTACCCCCCCCCTTTTTCCGTACCACCTGCATTTTGCTCCATTTCAGAAATTAAAAATTTGAGAAGGTATGGAAAGTTTTTGAAACCTTTTAAAAGAGGCAAATCACAGCTATTCTCAAATCCCTCTAATCAAAAAAAAAATTCCCTGATTCAAATTTAACTGCAAGGTGTCTAAAAACAAATCGGGCCCTGGGCAAAAGTCCAAAAAAAAACCGTACTGTTTTTTTTTTTGGTTTTTTTAAAAATAAAGGGTTTTTTTTTTTGCCCCTTTAAATTCCCCCTGGGGTAAAATATAGAATTGCTGTTTTAAAGTTTTAAACGTGGATGCGGGCGTAAATGAAACAATGTGGGTGCGAAAAAGGGGTTCAAAAACCCCGGAACTTTATTTTTTTGGTATAATAAACGATTTTTTTTGCCCTTTAAAATTCACCTGTGGTGAATAAAAAAATTGCTTTTTAAAAGATTTACGTAGATGCTGCTTTCAATGAACAATGCGGGGGTGCCAAAAGTAAAAAAACACGTATTTTTTATTTTGATTTAAAAAGGGTATTTTTTGCCCCTTTCAATTCACCTTTTGGTGAATATAGAATTGCTTTTTTTAAAAGTTTTAACGTAGATGCTGGTCAATGAACAATGCGGGGTGCCCCCCCCCCCCAAAATTTCAAAAAACACGAAACCTGTTATTTTTTGGGTATAATAAACGGTATTTTTTGCACCTTTCAATTCCCCTGTGGTGAATATAAAAATTTGGCGGGTTTTAAAAATTTAGTAAATGTTTGCGTCAATGAAAAAATGCGGGGTGCGCAAAAGTCAAAAAAACGTAACCTGTTATTTTTTGGGTATAATAACGATTTTTTTTTTGCCCCTTTATTTTTCACCTGTGGGGAAAAATAGAATTGTGTTTTAAAAAATTTTAAAAGTAGATGCTGCGCCCCAATGAACAATGCGGGGGTGTGCAAAAGTAAAAAAACGTAACGTTATTTTTTTTGTTTAAAATAAAAAAGGGTTTTTTTTTTTGCCCCTTTCAAAAAAACCTGGGTAAAATATAAAATTTGCTGTTTTAAGTTTTAGTAATGCGCGTAAATTGGAACAATGCTGGGTGCGCAAAAGTAAAAAAAAACACTAACTTTTAATGTTTTTTTTTTTTACTTTTTTTTTTTTTTTAACCCCCACTTTTTTTTTTTTTTTTGGAACAAAAAACCTTTTTTTGGCCAACAAAAAGGGAAAAATTCCCTGGATTTTTAATTTAACTGCAAGGGGGAAATATATCAACAGTAAAAGGGGTGTAATGGGTAAAATTGAAAATAACACCAAATTGAAAGGGTTTTATTTAAATAATAAAAGGGAGTTTTGCAGCTAACAAAGAAAACCTGCAGTTACTAGAAATGATGTGTATCCAATAAAATTTTCAGGCTCCCCCCAATTTTCCAGGAAATATTTCAAAAAAAAAACTGTTAAATAAAAAAAATATTCCCCTACAATGTTACACTAAGTCTTTGGGAAATTTTTCCAGTGTTTTTTTATAAAGATTGTTTTTTCGCCCGCGGGCCCCCCCCCCCCCCCCCCCCCGCCCCCACCCCCCGGGAATTTTTCAGCGGTAGTTTTCTGGGTTTTTAAAAAATTTTCTACAAAATACATAAATCTTTAAATCTCTAAACTAACTAAATTTGGGAAAGGGTCACAAACTAAAAAGAAAAGGTTTTTCTGGCAGAAATAGGGCTAATTTCACTGAACTTTTTGGCCCCAGGGAGGCGCGGGCCTATCCCCATGAGGGCGCTGAAAAGACACGAGGCTGAAAAAGGAAAACCCCCTGTTTTTTATGTAAAACGAGGTCCAAATTTAAATTTTTTAGCCCAAACGGCAAAAACCCTTTCAAAATCCCAGTCATGGGCGTCCCCAACACACCCCACCCTCTCTATTCTGTAATCTGTTTGCTGGGCCGACCAAAATTACAGGAACGCCGAAAAAAAGGGGGAAACTTAAAGATGATGCCAGATTTTACCCTTTAAATTTTCGCATGATCTGGAAAAATTTTTATCACCTAAAAACCTTGCCGATTTTAACTTTGTCGTTTAAAAAACGCCCCAACACTACTTGTAGATTAACCTCCCAAATTTAGACAAAGCCCTTTGCTCCCCTGTTCCCAAAAAAAAAAGGTGCATATGATTTAAGAGAGCAACAACTTAGGGTGTCATTCCAAAAAGGGCAAAAAAGTCTGTTCACAGGGGGAAATTTGGAAAGGAAAAATTGTATTGGGAAAAAAAAAAAAAAATCTAAGACCCCCCCCCCCCCCGGGGATCCCTTTTCTTTTTTCCCGGTATGTCGTAAGGTGTACTGTCCCACCGAGGTTTTTTAAATTTCTTGGACAAAAACCTTCTCCCAATTTAAAATATGCTGTTTGAATCCCAAAAACTCCTGTCTTTCAACCCCCGCCCTCCCTTTGGGCCCAAAAATCTGTTGTGCCCATTTCTCCCTCAAAATTATCAATGGAGAAAAAAGGTTTGGTCTCTGGGGGAATTTTTGCGTTTGTTTTATAATCCATATTACTGGTGAACCCCCCGGCGCTATCCGTGATATACCAGTTTATTGAGCGCCTTGGGAAGCGGAGATGTTTCCCGGGGCAGAATCCCCCGCCCCAATTTAAAAAAAAAAAAAAAAATGGATAAACGCTCACCAGGGATCCCTGTAGAGGGGTTCAACCCGCAAACCTTTCCAAAGCAGGTTGGGTGCGGGGAAAGGGCCCTCCGGCTTTGGGGGGGGCGCCCAAAAGCAATTAGGGGTGATAAACAAGGTTTTTTCCGGACTCGTGCTCCAGATTTTTACCCAAAAATTTATCCCAAAAAAGGAAAAACGCACTTTTTTGAGGAGATAAAAACCAAATTAAAAATTTTTCATAGCAAAAAAATTTACGCGTTTCGAGCCACTGGGCCCCGGGGTCTTAAAACGGAACATGCAGAGAGCTTTTGAACAAACCCCTTAAAAAACCCCTCCCAATCACAAAAAATCAGAAATTTCAAACCCGCAAGTTTAAAACCCCCCAATAACCAACATTTTTAAAAAAAATTCCCAAAAATAATGATATACAAAAGTTTACATATTTATCAAGATAGATGAAAAAAAACATAAATATTAGAATCAGGGGGCCGGGACAAGGGAAATTTTGGGGGCCCTAGGGGGAGTAAAAGCCAAAAGGCGGCCCCCCCCCCCCCACGGTCTAAAAAAAATACCCCCCCCCCCCCCCCCCACAAAAAACAATTCCTCTTACCCCTGCCCAGGTCCCCCGTCACTAATTTTTTTTCCATTCCCCATAGCTCCCCCCATCCTTCACAGTCCCCGGGACAATGAAAATCAGCCCTGAAAATTTTTCATTTTCAAAATCGCTCCCCTCTGGGATGACAGTGTAATACTCCTAAATAACAGTCACCGTATAATCCCCCGATCATTTGGGGCAAAAACTTCCCGACGAAAGATTTTTTTACTAAAAACACTCCTACAAAACCCAAAACCTAAACATTACTACTTTTAAAGGAAACAAATAAACCTGCCAAAAACCTGGGCCGAACGCAACCCCCACATGTGACTATCAGCTGTACACAGGCTCTGAAGACATATATTACCGCCATACAGTGACCATATAGTGGTAGATACTAGTTGTATGTAGACGCTCTGCAGAAATATATGTGATTACACTGCAGTTACATTTGGTGACTCACCGAAGACGTCTTTTCTGATCAGCGTCGTTCACCTTCCCTTTTCTTCTCCATCCGGTTCACACCTTCATGCTGATTGCTCCCGGCCAAGACTTGTCCCTGAGGATTTGGACACAAATATCTTAGATTCCTCACATTTCCAGTAACTCCTTAATTATAGGTATATAAGTCCCCTTAGTCAGACAGGTATATAGATATGCCCCTCAGTCAGGCAGGAAAATAGATATTGTCCCTTTGAAGGGAGGTATATAAATTAGGGGCACTCAGGCAGGTATATAGCTAGGGGCTCACTCAAAAATATAGCTAGGGTTCAGGCAGGCGTATGGGGGCTACAGGCAGGGTATGGGGCCACAGGCAGGCGTTAAATGGGGCCACAGGCAGGCGTTAGGGCCACAGGAGCGTTATGGACCTCAGCAGCGTATGGGGCCACAGGCAGGCGTATGGGGCCACAGGCAGGCGTATAGGGGGCACCAGGCAGGCTTATGGGGGCCACAGGCAGGCATATAGGGGCCACAGGCAGCCTAAAAGGGGCACAGGCAGGCGAATGCGGCCACAGGCAGGCGTATGGGACCTCAGGCAGGCGTATGGGACCTCAGGCAGTCGTTTATGGGGGCCACAGCGAGCGTATAGGGGCCACAGGCAGGCGTATGGGGGCACCAGGCAGGCGTTTGGGGGCCACAGGCAGGCATATAGGGGCAACAGGCAGCCGTACAGGGGCTCAGGCAGGCGTATGGGGGCCACAGGCAGGCATATAGGGGCCACAGGCAGCCATATGGGGGCTCAGGCAGGCGTATGGGGACCACAGACAGGTGTATGGGGGCTCAGGCAGGCTTATGGGGCACCAGGCAGGCATATAGGGGCACCAGGCAGGCATTATAGGGGGCCCCAGGCAGGATATAGGGGGCCACAGGCAGGCGTAAAGGGGGCCACAGGCGGGTATAGGCCGGGTAGGGGCCACAGGCAGCATTATAGGTGGCCGCAGGCAGGCATTATAGGGGCCGCAGGCAGGGATTATAGGGGCCACAGGCAGGAATTATGGGGGCCGCAGGCAGGATATAGGGGGCCGCAGGCAGGCATTATGGGGGCCGCAGGCAGGATATAGGGGGCCGCAGGCAGGCATTATGGGGGCCGCAGGCAGGATATAGGGGGCCGCAGGCAGGCATTATGGGGGCCGCAGGCAGGATATAGGGGGCCGCAGGCAGGCATTATGGGGCGCAGGCAGGTTTTATGGGGGCCCGCAGGCGGGATATAGGGGGCCTCAGGCAGGCGTAATGGGGGCCCAGGCAGAATATAGGGGCCCAAGGCAGAATATAGGGGCCACAGGCAGGCACTAAAACAACAAACATTAATACTTACCCAATTCCCGGGCGGCGCTCCTCTTCTGTCCTCTTCAGCCGCCACTCCTCCGGCAGCTCCTCGGGCGCACGGCCTGTAAACGCGCTGTGCGCCGAGGACAGGCAGCGTCGCGATGACATACGTAATCGCGACGCTGCCGGCTGAGGGCACGGGGCCGCGCCGGGCCCTCAGCGCTGTGAGGACCCGACGGCCCCGCTGTGTCGGCCCTGCAGCTCCCGGAGGATCCAGCGATCCTCCGGGGAGCGGGCCCGACACTGTCTGCGGGGCAGGGGCGCTTGCTCTCTGCTCCGCAGAAGCGGTACAGAGACTGCCGGCGCTTCAGGGCCACGGCAGCGGCCTGGAGGGCCCCCCGAGGGTCGGGGTCCTGACGGCGCCCCTTAGGGGTAGGGTGAGGTAGGCGCCCCAGGCGGTCGCCTACCTGGCTACCCCTGTCCCCGGGCCCCGATTAGAATACATTGAACAGAACACAGTAGACAGAAAACTAATATAAATACAAGAGCATGATCTATAATTCAATCCCTGCGGATAGCGAGTGTCAAGAGTGGGGGATCCAATATGCCTCAGATTGGTAAGAGATCTCCCCCAGTCACCTCCCCGTGCAGGTCTATTAACCTCTCTAGGGCTCTGACTCTAAGAAGTCCAAATTACTTTGGTGTACCTCTTTGAAATGCCTAGCGGCTCCAGAGAGATTTTTTACATTGGATATTTTTTTTCATGCACATGTTCCCTAATTCTGATGTGTAGGATCTGTGGTGCAACTATATATTGCAAGTTGCAATGTTCACACCATATCATGTAAACAGCGTAGGTGGTATGACAATTAAAGGGAAACTAGTGATGGGATAAGCCTTTGCTGTAAAATTAAGAGGTAAAGTGATTGCTTTTAACCATGTAATGCATTACACTACTGTGCACATTTGTTTGGAAACCCATAAAATCTAGCCTCGGGACCTGCGATTTATATTAGCAGAAGTGAATAAGTGGGGGGAAAAAACGTTCAATGGTTTTGTGGTCTGGAAGCAACAAATTTGCATCCATCCTTAAGTATGGTTCGTAATGCGGGTCCACCTTAAGATAGGTAAAAGTATTTCTGTTAATACTAGTAACCTGTTCATATTTGGGAACTGTATTGAGTAGTGAAAGAAAGAGATTTGTTTGTGTTGTGTGTCACTAGGAGTTTTTGAATATGTAACAGAGATGTTTTTTCCCTATTTTTGACTTTATTGTGCTTATGTATTAACCCTGGCTTATATTCTCTCTCTTTCAACCTCTGTGAGATAACTGTTGTCTCCTTCTCCAAATCCTCCACTCTGCTGCAATTCCTCTTAGCCCTAACGAACTCACCTAGGGCAAATTATTTGATAATAGGGTCTTGGGATGGCAGTGGAGGCACAAAACAACCCATTCCCCAGAATATTTTCTTTAAGAGCAAGATGTATCTTCCCACGGGGCCACTCCCCCCGTTAATTTAAAATCTTGGGAAAGTGATGGTGTTCTCCTGAATCAAGGGAATCTCAGTTTTCCCCGGGTTGTTATTTATGTAACCAAAATTTGGGGAATAGATGTAGGCGATCCCCCTTATCAAAAAAATGTCATCTTAATTAGAGTATAAAAAAAAATCTTTGAAAAAAATATTGTTCACCGAATAAATGTATTCCCCCACCATGACACAAAAATTTTGGCAAGTGGGAGAAGCAAGAGCCCGGGGGCATTCTGGATTTGGAGAAAAAATCATTTTAAAACTAAAAATAATTATGTTCAAAAAAGAAAATTTGGGTCGACTAAAATAATTTTCAGAAAATCTTCAACTTAGTGTTTTTATTAAGTTGACAAATAATGCCTGAACGGCCAAAGTTTGGGGGATGGAGGTGTACAATGAACTATACCGGGAAAACCCACATAAAAGAGGCTTTCGGGGAAACTTTGTCTAACATAATCAAAACGTTCCGGGAATCTTTAGGTGACAGGGTAAACGAAAAACAGGGTTGAAGATGGGGTCTAACCAATTTCTGAGATGTTCAAAAAAGGGTCGATACCGGGAAATAATGGGCGCAGGGGGTGGAAAAACTCCCCTTTTGTGCTTTCGGAAAAGCATGAAAAATGGTGTTTTAGGGGGAAATTTAAACAACATCTTCTTTTTTTTCAACGTATCACCCCTAATGCAACCCTATCCCTAACTATCCAGTTTTCTAGAGAACACTTTTTTAGGGTCTGCAGAAAGCTTCCTTATACCCTATTGTCATCCCAAATATTTCTAATTTCATGTGAAAAGGGTCACTATCCGGACAACCACCAAACTGCCCCTTTTCTGACGGGGTATAACCCCATACGGGTTTTCCCTCACTCCATAAGAGCTCTTTTCCTTGTAAATGAGTTTTTTTTGTCCCGGTGGGGTTTGTTGAGATGTAAACCCTTTAAATTTCCCAAATTTCCACCATGACTGAAAAATCCTCCCCCCGCTTATCACTTTTTGCTAATATAAATCGCAGGTCCCGATGGCTAGACTTTACAGGTTCCTACAAATGTGGCACGAGTAGATGTAGTGTATGCAAGTACATGGTTAAAAGCAATCACTTTACCTCTTCAGTTACAGGCAAAGCTTATCCCATCACTAGCTTCCTTAATTGTCATACCACCTACGCTGTTTACATGATATGGTGTGAACATTGCAACTTGCAATATATAGGTTGCACCACGAGATCCTTACACATCAGAATTAGGGAACATATGCATGATATAAAATATCCCAATGTAAAAAATCTCTCTGGAGCCGCTAGGCATTTCAAAGAGGTACACCAAAGTAATTTGGACTTCTTTAGAGTCAGAGCCCTAGAGAGGGTTAATAGACCTGCACGGGGAGGTGACTGGAGGAGATCTCTTACCAATCGTGAGGCATAATGGATCCTCACTCTTGACACTCGCTATCCGCAGGGATTGAATTATAGATCGGATCTCTTGTATTTATATTAGTTTTCTGTCTATTGTGTTCTGTTCAATGTATTCTAATATTTATGCATTTTTCATCTATTTTGATAAATATGTCACTTTTGTATATGCATATATTTTTAGCATATGTTTTATAATGTTGGTATATTAAGGGTTAACTTGCAGGTGCAATCTGATTTTTTGTGATCTGGGAGGGGTATTTAAGGGGTTTGTTCATAGCTCTCTGCATGTTACGATTAAGAGCCCGGACAGTGGCTCGAAACGCGTCAATTTTGTAGCTATGCATTTTTAATTTGTTTTTATCTACCTCAGTAAAGTGCCTTTTTTCCATTTTGGATCATATTTGGATTATATCTGGAGCACGAGTGCCAGAACAAGTCTTGTTATATACTTATATAGCTTATATACTCTCCTACCTATCGGGATGCTCCATCTACTGGGGAGCATTATATATCTACCTACCTGCTGAGATGACCTTCTATACCAACCTATCTACTGGAGAACCTTATGTATATGCCTATTAGGAGGCCATATATACCTACCTACTGGGAGGGTCTTATATACCTACCCACTGAGGGGACCCTAAATACCTACCTACTTAAAGGGTCTATATAGGTACTTAATGGGGGGACTATATACCTCCCTACTGTGGGCACCTTTATACTTATCTACCTTGTGAAGAGGCCTACATACTTACCTATCTACTGAGAAGGCCTATATACCCACTGAGGGGGCTACCAAATAGGGGATTATGTACCTCATAACCTACTAATTTGATCTGTTAACTTACTAAGGGGGACCTATTTACCTACATTCTAACAAAGGAATTTACTTGTGTTTGTTTCACACAACAGTGGTGGTACAAATTATTGATTGTTGCTGACATAAAGAGTGGCACAATAAGCTTGTTGGTTATACAACAGCCTTTAAGAGTGCTTTCATACAATGCAGTTTTGGTACAGTTTTAATTGTGCTCCAATTAAACTGCCTTTATTACCAGCAAGCTTCTTTCACTTATCTAAACTGTTTGTAAGGTGAGTAATCAATTAGTATGCTTGTAATTCACAAGACTTCACACACAGTCAATGATTACTTACTTGAAACACCTTTCTGAATAATTTAGATAACTGAAAAAGGTTGCTGGTAATAAAGACAGTTTAATTGTAGCGCAGATAAAATTGCACCAAAACTGCACTAAAGGGGTTTTAACTTGTAGGAACAGATAATTGTAGACTTTTTCTAAACACTTTGCTGTGCTGATTTTTATTCGGTCAGGAGATAAAGATGATTTTATC
Organism: Phyllomedusa bahiana; assembly: GCA_025379985.1. NCBI lineage: Eukaryota > Metazoa > Chordata > Amphibia > Anura > Hylidae > Phyllomedusa > Phyllomedusa bahiana. The sequence goes on along the minus strand of JAODAL010018736.1, from coordinate 56,145 downwards.
TCCTCTTACAGCACACAAGTTTCTCAGGTTAGGACTATGTCTCTCCCCCAACTCTCCCTGCTTTCTTTTATCTCTCATTGCTCTAAGCTGCTGTCAGTCATTCACTCCAACCACGGTGAGTCACCTCCTACAGAATCTTACCTGTTGTAATGGACTTTGAAAGCTTCTCATTTTTAGAGCGCTGTAGTCTCGTATAGCATATTATATAAATCTCTTGCACTTGTTGTCAGTGTAACAGGAATAGCTAGGAACAGCAGAGTTGATGTGTCATTCACTGCTATAGATCCACCCACAGCCTGAACAACATGTGCGATTGTAAAGCTGGCTGTGGCTGTGAAACTGTATGGTGAGAAAACCGCCTTATGGCAGAGCACGCTTGGTAAGTACAAACACACAAGGTAGCACAGTAACTCAAATAGTATTAAACTGAACTTTTCAATTCATGAGCAGCTCTGGACTAAATCCACAAACAATCAGGTTGAGATATATATATCAGTTTTTTGCCCAAAGTGATGCAGTGTACTTAGGTATGCAACCACCTACCCATTGAGTCCCCTGGCTAGCCATTATTCAGCGGGTTGCATCAGTCATTCCATATTGGTGGGTCCGGCACCTCTGAAAATAGTTATGACTGCAAAGTCACTACCTACTAAAGAATTAATACCAATCACCTTCGTATCTTCCTCTCCAACATATAATATCATGAACACACTATAAGTTTTACGTATTCCAGGACAATATCAACAGACCACAGGTAAACTTTACTTTGCAACTCACAGGGTACTAACTGCACCTTCATTGTACACAGGATGAGGGTGTCTTCTTAACCTCACTTTCTATTATGGAACTCCCCTTTTGGATGGTCTCTCTACTTATGCCCAGGCCACTGTGACCCGTTTAAATCAGTATACAGGCCACATATTGAATACTCATTGATTACATAATAGTCACAATCTGATTGCTTATGGGTTACTTAAATGGGTGTTAAATACCTATAAATCAATGTAATGCTTGAATAATGACCCCTGTGAAGGTGGAAACATTGCAAAATATATTGGAAGATACAATAAACTTGTAAACTAATTTCATCTGATGAATTTTTGGATTTTGGATGTATTACTATTGGCTGTAAGGGTGCTGCAACTACCTATTTTCTAATATGCTTATAAGTCACAGTATGGGGAAAAGAGGGGGGGATTTTCCATCTATAGTTTGTAGTTTTTTTAATGTAAGATTTTCCTAAATAATCCAGTCTTTGTCTTTGGAAATGAAGTTCATTTGGTAGATGGACACATGTATCATATAATATCTATGCATGGCTGTAGACGGTAAATCACCCACTGTGGCGTTGATGTACAGTTCTTTAGATAAACCTGTCTGGGAATAGAATACAATTATCTCTCATCTTTTGTCTTTCATCTCTTAATTACATAAGTCAACATGCCAGGCTTACTCTGAAGCAGAAAATTTGTCTACTCATTACACCCATCATTTACTTAGTGGTGGGACAAGCAATTACTGATACAGCAGCTTATGTGACATGTAATTACCAACAGTAATAAATTAGAAACACAAAACAACACAGAATTTTCAATAGGGGAAAAGGAGATTAGATTATACTGCATGCAGAAGAATACAGTCATGGTTTCAATGGAATGCATCATTTAAAATATCGGACTGAAATACTTTATCTGCATTGACAAACCCAAAAGTAGGGACTATATCCAATGTGGAATTATTAATCTAGTGCAATATTTAAAGGTTTGTCCAGAATTCTGTACTTTTTAAATTTGTCCTTTTTACAGCTACAGCTCCATTTTCTGATATAAAGCTCTATCTGCTCTGCATAGACACAGAGTCAAATAATAATTGTGTATATCTGCTACTAGGGGGGGGGAATTAGTAGCTAACTGCATAGAGTTACACAGTGCACTCTATGATAACAGTATGTGCTAAGCTCCTAAACTCGCTCTAGTGGTGACTGCAAGTACTCAGAATTTTAAGCTTAATGGGGTTATCTCACTACAACGATTGCTTTTTGTGTTAAAGATCTTGCAAAAACAAGTCACTTGCAATATGTGTCCATTAACAGTGTCCTACCTATTCTGAGATTTCCCCTATTGTATGGGCTGCATCAGCTCCTGTGGTTACTATAGCTACAGACCTGTTTGATTTCTCCTGATAGGCTGCCAGTGCTGGTCGCTATAGCTACAGACCTGGCTTCTACTGCAGCCTCGTAGAAGCCAGTAAACACGCCCTTGAATTCAAAGTGAAACCAAGAAAACAGGACTGAGGTGAGATGAATCAATGTAGTGAGACACCCCCTTTAAACTTTATGCCTATGCAGGGAATTTGGAACTTTTATCAGAAAAACAAAGTTCCGATCACAATAGAAATATATTAGGAAATTATTCAACACATAATGGGACTCGTTTATGAAAACCGTCTAGGTGTAAGACTTTCTTTGTTACTCATATAATTAACATTATGGGCCTCATGTATGAATATTGTATATCAATAGAAACCAGTCCGAGCTCCCCTTTTATTTCATATAGTGCTATGAAAAACTGAAAGGGGTACTCTGATTGGTTGCTATTGGTATACAGTTTTCATACATGAGGCCCATAATATTTATCCTATTTAAGTTAAAAAAAAGTCTTTACGGGGGGGGCGTGTCCTGACATGGCAGCGTGAGGAGGCAGATTCCTGAGCTCCTCTGTAGCCTTCTCCAGAACCCGGACGCATCGGCTCTCCTCCATGGGGAAATCCTCTAAAAAGGGCAAGAAAGCTCCACTGATCGACCCTTCATCTTCTCAGAGGGACATCAGCCAATATTCAGCCCCTATAGTGTCCTGATGGCCGAAGAAGAAGCTGCCACCCCTGCTGCAAGAGATGGCCGCTCGACCCCAGAGCAATGCGCAGCAGCATCCTCATTAGATCCCCCACGAGACCTGCCGTCTACCCGCTCGGGCCACCGAAGAAGAGAAGTAGAACCTGCTGCCTCCGCCCGCGATGGGGACGCAGCCGACAGCAAGACCGGCGAGGATGATACCCGGCAGACTGGACCGAAAAACCCGCGTGGAGCATCGCGGCCAGACAGGCCCAACTCACCTACCAGACCAGGTGGTTCTCCCTCCTCCTCCATCGCAGCCCAGCCGGCAGTGACTGTCGCTGCTCAGATGCCGGCACCTCCATCCTCCGCTTCCGACACTTCGGGCCCCGTGACGAGCGGAGCAGCGATGCCGGAGCAGAAGCCGCCCGCCGCCCGGAGCCCTGCCTCACATTCGGCCGACCAGACAACGGCAGCTGCAGCACGGCAGGAGCCCTGTGCAGCATCTCCAGACCAGGAAACCATAAACCTGCAAAGTAACCCTCCCTCACCAAATGGGATCTCCCACAGCTCTCCTGTAGTGAACTCTCAGGGACATTTTCAGTCTGTGCCATCTCACCTAGGCCACACTCTTGGGGGCCATACCTGCATACCCCCACAAACCTCAGTGAGTGCAACCCCTACTTCTAGGCTGAGGCTCACAGGAGACCACTGTCCCCCTACATCTCCTTTCGTGTTGATGACCCAGCAACAGATCCCACAGCCTCTTTATCAAGGCACCAAGGAGAACGCACAAGGGGAACGTCCGCTCTCTCCTGGCAATGCCAGCGATGCCTTTCCTTATCACTGGGACCACGAAGAGGGCAAGAACTGGGCCATACCAGCTGAAGCTGGCCCGGAGGGCCTATTGCAATCCTCATCCTTAGGGCAGGGATTAAGATCCCCCTCCTGGTCCACCGGCTCCTCCTGGGGGGAATATCTCTCTCAACAGCCCCAAACAACACCTAATGGGGACCGCCATACCGTTTCAAGAGACTCTGCAGCCTCTACCGCTAATTCACCTGCTCAGGCTCCTATCGGGCAGTTGGGGCCCCCTTCCTCTGGCTCTTCACCATATTGCAGTCCGGCCCATGCATCATCTGCTTTCATTTCCTACACCAGGAAACCGGCACCGTCAGTTTCTTTCTCTGAATATAGTAACATACCTCATGGATCGGTGCAGACCGACTTGGCTTCCTCCTCTCCAAGGGTTGACAAGCCAGTCACCATAGCAGATCTTCGACTCCTCATTCAGAGTCTCCCCACAAGGCAAGACATTTCGTCAATGACCACACGACTACTAGATGAATGTAAGAAAGAATTTGCTCAGATCTCTCAGTACTATCATCTAGAGTGGACTGTATACAACAAGCCCAAGACTCTTCTTCCACTTCGCTATCTGCTCTGCAGGGGGTGGTACAGCAACACTCTTCTCAATTATTCGCCATTCAGCAGCATCTGGACGATGTTGAGAATAGATGCCGTAGGAATAACTTGCGGATCAGAGGTCTACCAGAGTCAATACCAACTGCCGAACTGTACTCAACCGTATCCGGTATTTTCAATGATATCTTGGAACGGGACCCAAATACTTTTATAGAAATAGACAGGGTGCACAAAGCTTTACGTCCACCCAGTAAAGATTCCCAACATCCTAGGGACGTAATTTGTTGCATTCACTTTTTTGTTATTAAAAAAGAGATTCTTCAGAGGTCCCGAAAACACAGATCCTTGTCGTTCCAGGGCCACCCGATTCAGATTTTTCCAGATCTATCTCGCCACACTCTGGCTCAACGGGTGATGCTCAAGCCTATCCTCAATGTGCTTCGGGACAAAGATATTCCGTACAGATGGGGATTCCCCTTTGCTATCATTGTGCGACAGAGCGAGAGGGTTTTCACACTGTACTCTCCTGAGGATGTACCTGCATTTCTAAGGCACCTGCAGATTACAGAGATCTCCTTGTCGGACTGGCCCTCCCTTATCTCTCCAAGGGGTGGTCCACAGGAGAACTCCATTCCCATGGCAGTTTCTCATCCTAACGCTTCGAGGCTCCCTTCGAGGAAACCTCGGAACCCCCAGGCCGCGCGCAATGAAAACCTACCTGATTTCCAGCAACGCCTCCACCAATGCTCCACAGGATGCGACCTGAGGAACTTGTACCATATCCTTTCTACTGGTGCCTGTCTTGCCGCCTCCCAAATGCCTTCTTCAGGTGGTGATTGCTGCCTCTACCCCCTGGCTACACAACTGGCCATACTCATAATGGCCCTTTTTCCTATAGGTCATCTCCCTATTTCGTTATTTTTCCCCATGGACATATTCATTATGTATATCATTCTTGTATTATCCGGTTTATGTTGCTGTGTTTTGACAGTTTAGAGGCATAGGAGTTGTTTCGGAACATGCCTGTCTTACTCGTTCCCCAAGTAGGGCTGGGTTCCTCGCCGTGTCGACCTTTGATCGGGTGGATGCTCTGGTGTGTTTTCAGAATCTTTGCTAGGTGTTGTAACGGGCGGGCCGCTCCCTCCTGCCTTTTGTGGTTATTTGTATATTGTTTTTCCCCCCCCCCCCCATTTTTTTTGGTTTCCTATAATGCTAAGGGTCTCAATACGCCCCAAAAACATGCCCAAATCCTATATCAGTTCCACCGTCAAAAAGCACATATTGTCTGTTTTCAAGAATCCCATATTAAGTCCAACAATGCTCCTAGGATCAAAGATAGATACTCTATGCATTTGCACTTTGCCTATTACCCGCACTCCAAAAGTAGGGGGGTAGCCATCGGCATTCATAAATCTCTACCGCACCAGACAATACAGTATATTGCAGATGATGAAGCCAGATACCTAATCCTAATACTTACCATCAACGGGCACATTTTCACGATAGTGAACACGTATACCCCCAATCAGGGCCAGATTTCCTTTTTGTTGGAAGTTCTTGATAATTTACACACTTGTGCGCAGGGCACTTTTGTTCTGCGGCGATTTTAACCTTACGCTTGACCCAACCTTAGATAATTCCACTGGACGCTCTTTTGCCTCTTACTCAGCAATTAAGAAGGTCAAAAGAGCTCTCCTACAGCTGCAATTAGTAGATTTTTGGCGACTTCAACATCCGTCAGACAGGGATTTGACTTTTTACTCTCCCCCTCATGACTCATACAGTCGCATTGACTACATCCTGCTCCAACATCACGCTCTCTCATGGATGTGGTCATCCTCTATAGGGAATATTCTTTGGTCTGACCATGCACCGGTGTCTATTTCTCTTCATCTCCCTTTCCTGTCTACAAAAGCAGGATCTCGGAGTATAAATGAGTCTGGACTCTGTATGTCTAACAGATCTGAGACAGACCTCTGAACACTTCCTATTAGATCATGAGCATGATCCAACAGTGCCTATTTTTAAATGGGAGGCCCTCAAATGCGTCCTGAGGGGCGTCTTAATTAAACACGGAAGCCGTCTTAAGAAGGCTCGCTCTACAGCTATCACAAAGGCCCTTCAGAAAGTGGTGTCTTTAGAGGTAATACACAAACAAGCTCTCCCTAAGAGTGTTTTACAAGATCCCTTGGTGGCTCGGCTGGAAGTACGCCGTCTCTTTGAAACCTCCTGGGGTAAGCTCCTCCAGCTCTGCCAAAGTAAATTCTATGAATATGGAAACAAGAGCGGACGTCTTTTAGCCAGGGCCATGACAGAGAAATTAGCTCTTTTATCCCTAGTATAAAGAGGCACTCTGGCCAGACAGCACACATCACAGAGGACATTGCTGCAGAGTTTAGTTCCTTTTATTCCAAATTATACAATCTCCCTGCTGACCATCCTTCACCTTCTCAATCCCGACTCACACCTTCTTCCCCCTTTCGAGTTCTCCCGGCTGAATCCATTCAGGCCATGGAGGAGCCCTTTTCTGCGGTGGAATTGGAGGCCGTAATTAAAGACCTTCCAAACGGAAAGAGTCCTGGACCTGACGGTTTTATGGGTTTATTTTTTAAGACCCTCCTATCCTCCCTCTCCCCGGTGATGCTTGCAGATTTTAATAATATTTCAGTCTCCTCTCCATTCCTTGGGAGTTCCACTTTCTCACACATTTCAGTTCTCCCCAAAGCAGGCAAGGACCCTCAAGCTTGTGGGAGCTGCAGGCCCATTTCCTTTTTGAACACAGACCTCAAAGTGTACGCCAAACTATTAGCTAATCGTCTGAACCCTTATCTTCCCACTTTAATTCACCCGGACAAAGTAGGTTTTGTTCCCGGGAGGGAAGCCCGGGACAACACCCTAAAGATCTTGCATATTATTCAATATGCCCGTCTGTGCGGGGAGCCCCTGATGATCTTGTCACTCGATGCGGAAAAAGCATTCGACAGGATCTCATGGGAATCCCTGTCTGCTACCTTAAGACATATAGGATTGGGCCCTCGTTTTATAGAAAAGACTCTTGCACTGTATCAGAACCCATCAGCCAGGGTCAAGATCAATGGCTCCTTGTCCGATGCCTTCACGATACACAACGGGACTAGGCAAGGCTGCCCCTTATCTCCTTTATTATACGTCCTGATTATGGAGCATCTATTGCATTCCATACGATCCAATCCGGACATCAGGGGGATAGTGATTGGGGATCGGGAATTCAAATGTTCAGCCTTTGCTGACGATCTCCTAATATATCTTATGAATCCCTTAATATCGCTGACCTCCTTGATGTCGGAATTGGCATCCTTTACTAGATGGTCTAATTAGAAAATCAACTATGCCAAATCTGAAGCCCTTAATATTTCCCTTGACCAGGCAACAGTTGCCTCTCTCAAAGCAAATTTTTCATTCTCCTGGCCATCAGATGGTATTTCTTATCTAGGCACCAAAATTCCTCCAGATCTCTCACATCTGTTTGACTAATTTTCCGGTACATAGGAAGAAAATTGGAGACAAACATTAAAGGGATGGTGCCACAAAGATTTCTCTTGGTTTGGGAGAATGAATATTCTAAAAATGTCCATTCTCCCCAAACTTTTGTATCTGTTCCAGACTATTCCGATTTCCATTTGCGCATCCTTCTGGGCCAAGGTTCAGTGCTGTTTTAAGGAATTCATTTGGCGTTCTACCACCCAAGAATTCGAAGAGATTTGCTGTATTGGCCCAAGGTGGAGAGCGGGCTTGGTCTTCCCGACTGTAGACTTTATTACCAAGCTGCAGCACATGCTAGATTTCTAGACATGTTACACAACCCTCGGGAAAAGTTATGGGTATATGTTGCCCAGACTATCTGCGAGGAATCACTCATTTCTCTTCCCTGGGCACGGGGCTCTGTATTCTCTGAGCTTCGACATTTTTCCTTCACCACCCTGATGCTGATTCCGAGATGCTATTGGATCTTACCGGGCCGTTGTACCCAATCTCGGACAATCCCGCATTTCTACCAGGCAAATCGGGTCATACGTTAATGGGACGCTCCAAATTATCCCCACCCTAATATCCAGTATCCAGGAAAGGGGATGCTTGCTTCCCTTATCGAGTATTTTGAAGGACCGGCCCCCCTCCCCCAGGAACCATTTTGAGTTTCTCCAACTCCAGCACTTTTTCAACTCCATCATTGGAAAGATAAATATTGGCAAGAAACTTTCTCCCTTTGAGAATCTCTGTGTCAAGCCCACTCTACCCCGACATCTTATTTCTTTAATTTATCAGTGGCTTATCTCCCCGGATAACAACCCTCTTCCTAGATATTGTGCGGCTTGGGAGAGAGAACTCCAGCAGACGTTCAACGAGGAGCAATGGCTTAAATGCTTTTTTCTAACATATAAAACAGTTCTTGCATGCAAAGCCCAGGAGCCAAGCATTAAGATTCTATCCAGGTGATACAGGGTACCAGCCCTGCTCCACAAGTGGTATCCCAGCGTGCCAGACATTTTCTGGCGCTGCAACCAGGAGTTAGTTACTATGTCCAATATATGGTGGGGTTGCCCTTCTATGAGAGATTTATGGGGAAGCTTTTTACAGGCTATCCTGGCTTTTGTTTATGTTCAGTTGCTCTCTGGCCTTTTACAAAAAATCCCTAATTAGACATCTCCTTCAGGCTGCAAAGACAGTCATTCAACGCGGTAATTAGTCATCTCTGTTTTTTCCATGGTTGCGCTCTCCCTGAGCTCCTCTGGATGGATCCCTCCCCCCCTTTTTTTTTCTTTCTCCTTCGCTCTTCCCCTCTAGGCCCCCTCCCGCTTCTTTTCTTCTTCTCTCTTTGGTTGTGTTCCCTTTATGGGGTCCTTATTACAACAGCTTTAATAATTTTCTATTGGTGACATGTGGTGCTTCCGGCCAGTATGCCTTCTTTTCTCTCCTACTAGGAAATAAACGTTCCTGACCAGGATCCTTGTTTCCAGGCCGAGTTAGGCACACATCACAATCACGACCTGCATGGGTCTGTCTTTGAAACATTAGTATTGTTGTTAATCATTTCCGTGAAGCCATGTTTGAAGACTATGTCCTTCTCACTAATGTTTTATATCTTTATTGGTTGTTATTGTCACTTATCAAAATGTTGTGTGGTTGTATGAAAATCTTTAATAAAAATCTATATGGGAAAAAAAAGTTTTTACTTTATGCTATGACTGTATTATTGAAATAATCGGTATGTGTTTTTTGGGTACTATAAAATACACTATAACTTATTTTTTACTTTTCTGTTCCTGTATCTTTTTATTCATTTGTCTTCAGTTACATGTAGCTTCTGTTTGCTTCAGATGGACTTAATGATCAAATGTTGATGTGGGATCCTCCAAAATGGGTATTTAATCACTTTTCTAAATATATGTGATTACAAAAAGTAAAGCCTCTGAGAGTTATAGCTTTCTTTACATGCCCTTAGTTACTTAAAAGTTTGCATTAGACACGACCAGCAGCGGAGAGGAGCTGATCTGGCCCGTCTTGCATTGTCTGCACTTCTTATCTGATGACAGGGAATTTGAACGAGCTGGCAAGGGACTGTGGAGAAAGATCTTGTCTTTTGTATAGAGAATCTGCTAGTTGTAATGTGATTATTTGAGTAAACATTGCACAATGCTCCCTGCTTCATGGCTGTGTTCTCAGCCCCCCTCTCCCTCCCCTGTGAGGCAGTGTGAAGCAGCATGTTTTTTTATTTTTTCTTCTGAGCAGATTAAGAGGTAAGAAACTCACTTCTTGGCAAAACCCCTTTAAGGGTATGTTCACACGGCGTGTTGACTCTGTGTAGGGATCCGTTTTTAGATGCATGTTTGAATCTGTGTTTCGGACCCTAAACGGACCCAAACACTCATCTAACAATGTGCAGTGTGATTTTACATTGCTTTCAATCTAAAACATGCATCGGCGTTCAGATTGCCGATGCGTGTCTCATTGGGTCTTTCTGATGCATCTTTCGGATCCATTCAAAGAATTGTCATGTCAATTCTTGATCGAAAGATGCAGCAGATGCCCTATTTAAAACGAAAGGGTGCATTCCTGCTGCAGCCAAAACGCATCCAAAAATGCACCTGCGTGTTAGATGCGGGTTGAATGTGTTTTACTCAGCGCTTTTGAAAGCGCTTTTCGAATCCAAAAATGGATCCATCGTGCCGTGTGAACATACCCTAATACCTACCTGTTCAGAGTAATGAGGCTGTCAGTTGTATGGTAGTTACAATTTCCTGCAATCACTTCTGTACATGTAGGTAGTGAAATGTATGTCACCTAAATAGAAAGTAAATTAGCCACTGGACAATTAAAAAAAAAATAGAGAGTCTATGGAATATACTAAACAAGGCCATAATATTTACTGTGTAAAACTCTTCATATGGCACGTACTCACCAAGCCTCCCGGGTTTGGCGGCAGTGTCCCAGAAATGGGTGCCCTCTCCCGACCCCCTGGAGGGGTTGCTTAACCTCCCACAGCTGAATAGCTGCTGGAGGTTCTTTGTATAAGCGGCATCAGGACAGCATCAAGAGACGCTTCCCTGAAGCCACTGACCCCCCCCGCCAGTAATACTCCGTTAGCTTCCTGCTTGGGAAGCTAGAAGAACAGCAAGCCCCAGAGAGCACTGCAGGGAAGGGGGTGTGGATTAGTGGGACCCACAAAGCTACGCCCCCTCCTCACAGCAGAGCAGTGTAGAGAGCCTGGATGTCGACAGCAGGACATTTAAGTGCACTACCAGGGCTTGTGTGTGGGGAAGGTGTGTGTTTGAGTATGCAGGGGAGGGGTGTGTGTGTTTGAGTGTGTGGTGGAAGGGTGTGTGTGTGTGTGTGTGTGTTTGAGTGTGTGGTGGAAGGAGGTGTGTGTGTGTGTGTTTGAGTGTGTGGTGGAAGGGTGTGTGTGTGTGTGTGTGTGTGTTTGAGTGTGTGGTGGAAGGGTGTGTGTGTGTGTTTTTGAGTGTGCATGGAATGGTGTGTGTGTGTTTGAGTGTGTGAGGGAGGGTGTGTGTTTGAGTGTGGGGGTAGGTGGGGTGTTTGTTTGAGTGTGTGGGAGAGGAGTGTGTGTGTATTGGAGTGTGCAGGGGAGGTGTGTGGGGGGTTGGGTGAGGGTTGTGAGTGTTACAGTGTGTGGAGGAGGAGTGTGGGGGGTGGCTGAGTGTGTGTGTTTGAGTGTGCAGTTTAGGCGAGGTGTGCATTTCAGTGTCCGGGGAGGGGTGTGTGTGTATTGGAGTGTGAGGGGAGGGTGCGTATGTTTGAGTGAGCAAGGGAGTAGGAGTTGCCCTCTTGTCTTCTGCCCCTTGTGGTCTGTCTCTGCAGGGGGCAGGATACAGGCTGCAGGTGGCAGAAGTTGTCTCCTATCTCTTGTTCCTGCCCCCTACGGTCTGTCTTTGGCAGTGGAGAGGGCAGGAGACAGGCCGCAAGGGACTGACTCTGGCAATTGCCTATGGCAATAGCCTATTCAGCATCCAGGAAAGAAGGGTGACACTCCATCCCCCAAAAGTGGCACCCAGTATTTCTATCATGAAAAGCTGGATGTTACCATTGGGAAATGGGTGTCACCCAGCTTTCCTGGATGCTGGATAGGGTATCCAGCCTATATGTATGTGTGTAATGTTTGTTTATTTACAGGTTCTCATTTGGTCACTATTACCCACTACCCAACGCACCAGGGGTACTGGGAAGAGCCGGTAACCGTCAGAAGCGACCCTCTAATGTGATGGTCCGCTTCTGGTACAGCTGCAGGCTGGTAATTTTAGAATGGGAAGGGACCAGTATCGATGGTTCTTCCCATTCTGATAGCAACAGGCTGCAGCTGTCGGTTTGACCTTGGTTGGTGACCCACACAGCCACCACAGAAGCAGACCATGACCTTAGAGGGTCCGTTTCTAATGGTCACCAGCTCTACCCAGCACCCCTGGCACATTAGGTATTGATGTTATAGTGACATGGGGTTAATGTCAGCATTGGGGTGACAAAAACTATTGCAGGCTAACACTATGCCCGAGCGCTAGTAATGAAGAGGCATCTGTCAGATACCTCCATTACTAACACTGAAATTAAATGGAAAAAAAGACACAAATTGCACAAAAAACTTTTCATTTAAATAAACACTTCCCGGGACTTCCGGGGGCGGAGCTACGGAGAGTAGCCATGTTTTACATGGGCTCCTCGTCTCCGACCCCAAAATACCCGAATATTCAACCCTTCGGCCATTATTGCACTATTGGCACGATAGGGGAGGACAGCTGAAGCGGAGGAGAGAAGCGGAGAGACCTTTCCTTTATCCCGGAAGCCAAGGAGTCCGCAGCAACTCCACCTGTCCTGGCCGCGAGAAGCGGCGGACACTGTGGGCCTGAAAACAGCCCGTGTGCGAGGCGCGGAAGAGGCACAGTGAGGGAGAGACACGCTCGGTCGCAGGCACCAGACTACAACCCACAGAGCAGGACCGAGAAGCGGAGACCGGATGGCACTGCAGTGGGGAGTGAGAAAGGGGTGACGACACGCGGTGCTACCCGAACTGCCGTGAGAGCTGCCGCGCTGTGGTCCACACTCACATCCACCGTAAAGCGAGCAGAAGCTGAAAGCCCTGCCACAGGCTCATCGAGGTACCGGGGGAGGGAGCATGTAGAGCCCTGGACCCTACAGACGGCCGGAAGGTTTGTGGACCCCCCACACATTGGTCGGTAAGGACACCCATCCTGGCCCCCCTCGCCTCGTGATCCACAACCCGCAGAGCCACGGCTCCTTTGTACCCAGACCAATAGCCCAGCTGACCGGGGATCTCACACTGCTGAGGAGAGGAGTGGAGTGCTTCCAGGATTGTAGGGGACGTGGGTGAGAACATAGAAACCTGGTCGGTTGAAACGCCGTCTCCCCTTCCCTCTCCCCTCGCAACTTGGAGAGCGTGAAAATATGCCATTTTAAGCCCATTGCATCCACCACCCGGGGACTGTGTGGACCTAACAAGTGTATCTTATTGTGCTGAGGCCACCAGATATTGTCAGCTAAGTTTGAACACTTTTGGCCATCCACCAGTGTGATACACCTTAAAAATCACACTCCTTGCTGACGGAGGACTGCCCCTCCCCCCGGCTCCTTCCCTCCCTGCTTCTTCTTTTCTTCTTGGTGGGAGCCGAGAAGATGGTGATGGCATCTGTGATGGGGGAGGGGCGGTGCTAAAACCTGGGAGGATTGTGCGGATACTGCAGTCTAACTCAAATTGCACAAATCCCCCCAGCGTCGGTGGGATCATATTGTTTCTCTACAAGGACAAACTGAGATAGCAAGAATATTTACAGTGATACAACAAGAACTTAATCTTGAGCCGACTTTGTGTACATTATAATTTTCTATATAGCAATTGGTTGAGATTCTTCTTTCTTGATACTGGACTGCTACTGATACCTGACCAGCTGACATCAAGACAGTAACGCAGTGAACTGTATCCTGATACTTTGAGACTTTTTTTTTTCTCTATTATCCCTGCTTAATACATATTGTTTCACTTGGAACTGCCACGTCCGGGGTATTGTGCACATTTATCTGGCGTTACCGATACAACCTTGAAATCACCTATTATTGCAGAGACATATGCATTTTCTTGCCTATCTCCGACCGGATCTTGGGGTTGGACGATCTATATAAGTGAACACACTTACTCAATATTTTTTTTTCTTATTCTTTCTTCTTTCTCTTTTCCCTCTCCTCTCTCTTCCCCCTTCTCTACATTGGTATATTTCTCTTCGTCCACTAGATGGTGTGGGAATCATATTAGTGCTCCTTACCTTGCTTGACAGAACTAGAGACAATAGACTGAGATTTCCAGTCTAATATGATGGTATAAAGAAAACATCATCATACCTCCCAGAGATCTTTGAATAATATCTCTCCCCACGTCAGAACCCTCTATTGAGGGTTATGGATAAATACCTTTCTAAATCTCAGGCCAAACGACAAACTCACCTAACCACCTCTATTCAAGAGGTTTACATTCGAGTTTTACAGGCTTTCATAAGCCTTATCTTTTCATATGTTTAAGTTTGTGTGTGATTGTAACTGAGCTCCTGATTTGTCTCGTAGGCGTGGACGATGCGGTGCATGGCCCCCTGGGGGCCTCCCACTCCATGATATCGGTGTTTCTCCCGTTGCTGGCTGGGACAGCGGGGGGGGCAAGATTTAGAGAGGATCTTGATGTTGATGGAACAGGTACCGGTTGTCACATGACGCACCACATCAATAGTAACGAACTCACATCTCAGAGCCAACTCAAAATAGTGACCTGGAACGTAGCGGGTTTAAATACACCAATTAAGCAAAAGAAAGTTCTCACCCACTTGAAATGGCTTAAACCTGATATAATTTATCTTCAGGAAATGCATTGGAAGAGGGGCAAGGCAATGGGTCTGAGGGTAGCCGGGTTAGACTCGTGATATTCAGCTGAGTTTTCATCTAAGGCCAGAGGGGTTGCCATCCTTTTCCGTAGGGGCCTGGGATACATAGTGGAGGAGGAGGTGAAGGATGGTGGGGGGGCTGTCTTATCCTAGGTGTATCATTGGCGGGGATCCACCACACCCTGGTAAATGTATACGCACCAAATCAGCCCAATACAGTGTACTTTGCCAAACTAAACTCAATAATAGCACAAAGATGATACTCTAATATTATAATGGGAGGCGATTTTAACACTACCCTGTGCCCTGAATTAGACAAATCCTCTAAACAACAATACACGAGTCAGGCTACTAGGGATGTATTGCATTTAATAGAGACCAACTCCTTATGCGACCCCTGGCGAACATTGAATGCAAACTCCAAAGAGTACACCTTCCACTCTCGGGTACATGGAACTGTGGGATAGTGGAACAGCCGCATTGTATTTACTCAGTAAAATCATATGTGTGACTTATTATTGTAAAGCATTCTGTTGCATTCTGGTGTTTGGCCACAAGATGCCACTGTCTCCGGAAACTGGTGTATGCAAATAAAAGACATGTCACTAGAGACATGTGGCTGGAGGCATGTGGCAGCGGCCATTTTGGGAAGAACAAGAAAGAAAGACAAAGAGAAGGCAGGAGGGAACAGATGCTGGCTGAAGATTGACTGAGCTTTCCTGCTCCGTTTGAGCTAAAAAGTGTGAGAACCCCCCAGAGAGAGAGGAGTGTGACTGTGCGCATTGAAGCTGTTGTCAAAGAAAGCCCCACAGAGGAAAGAACACTCTGCAGAGACTGAGAGGAGCGACTACATCTTGGATGTCGGCTTCAACAGCAGAGATCATCACCCCAGAGCAGCAACTGCCGGCCATTGAAAAGGTATGATCATGGCCCAAATGGGGGTTGACCTCAGGGCTCTTACTCCGGGGCAACAACAGCTGCTGGAAGATACCCTTTGGGAATTTCAGGAGGCGTTCTCAAGAAATGATGAAAAACTTGGGTGTTGCTATCTACCATTGAGCACGAAATCCCTACGGGCAATGCTATGCCCATCAGAGAAAGGTACCGGCGGGGCGGAGCCTGACTGGCAAGCTGAGCAGCAGCTTCTCAGAGGAGTTCCAGCACTTGCTCCTGTAAATCCTGTGTTGGAGCAGGCATAGGACTTACAAACTCCGTGGACAACAGCAGAGCTGTTTCTCATACCCCCGGAGTATTTGGTCATTTTCCCAGACCTGTGGTGCGATGACTCGCCGCAACAAGGAGACGAAGAAAGTGGAGAGTGGGGCTGAACAAGGAGCCCAGGGACCGCGTGGCACTGCAAAGTCAGCAGGAAAGCAAGCAGAGGTACCGCATGGGACACTGGCTAATTTAGCCCAATATGCCCATAACCCTTCCACATCTTCCCTGGCATAAGACTTCCCAGTAAGCAACAGCAGGATGCTGGAATATAAAGCAGTAGCTGTGACAGACAAGCAAGGGCACAGGAAGAGAAAAGTGCCAGCAGCATGCTACAGGAGCTAGACCTAAACAAATAAAACAGGTCACTCATAGTTTACACGCACAGCAAGATACAGAGCTACATGAAAAGATGTGCTTCTGCTGTTCACCAATGCCATACTGCTTTATCCACCCTGACTACACAAGTTGGTGGTCTTAAAAGAGGAATCACATTATGCGGCATGATATGCAGCGATTTTGCTGAGGGGTCCAAGCTGCTGCAACCAGAATCAGTAAATTTGGAGGATCAATTCAATCCTTTGCAGCGGGATGTGAGTCGCATTTCAGGTTATAAAGGCACTACTCGCCAAGAGGTGATCTGAGAATCGCTCCCGCAGAAACAATGTGCGCCATTGTGGGGTGCCCGAAAAACGGAGGGCCCCAACCCATCAGAGTTCTTTGAGACCTGGCTCACTAATATCTTTGGAAAGGGACTCCTTTAAACTTCTATGTTTGCAGCTGAGAGGGCGCACAGGGTCCAATGCGCCCATTACCTCCAGGGGCCCCGCCTAGATCAGTGCTGGTTAAGCTGCTGCACTTTAAAGATAGAGACACTATACCTGCGCAAAGCGCGCCCTTCAGCAGGACGTTATGGTGGTCGGCTATCGGATTCTTTCTATCCGGAAATTTCTTACAGAGGTTCAAAAAAGAGAGCGCAGTTCCGGATGTCAAGAGGCGGCTCCGGTGCTCGGGTACAATACGCCAGGCTTTTCCCCAGCCAAAGACTCCGAGGGGTGGAGTTAAACTTTACGCATTTTCTTTGAAACTCCAAGAGACGCTATGCATGGATTGACCAGAATGAATCCCCCCATCAAAGCGCAGCTTCCAGAGGATTCCGGGAGAGATAAGTGATCACCCACTGTACACATTTTCTTCCTTCCCCTTTTGGATTTCCTTGCTTTATTATTTCGTCCTGCTCAAACCCGTTTCTATGTTTAATATTAAAATACATTTTTTGGAGCAGGGGGTGGTTGGAAAAAAAAACTGTTAGTCTTATTCTATGCAGTTAACTGTTGCCTTCACTTCTGGTCGTATGGAGGACTTGACCCCATTTTTAGGGCTGTTTACAAATTTTGCCATTTTTAATTTCTTGTATTTTGTACTTTTTTTACAGTTGTGGGTTTACATCTTTATTTCTGAGGGGGGGAGGGTTTATCTGTCTCCAGAATGCTCTTGCTTACTTTGTGAGGCAGGTCGGACGGCTCCATCCTTTCATCTTGACAGTTGAATTTACGTGGTAATTTTAATGGACACAGGATGTTAGATGGTGGATAAGATATTACTGCTACCGGAAGTCAGGGGAATGAGTGACCCACACAAAAGATTGCTATGTTTAATTTTCTTTCCCAATATCAG
Source organism: Phyllomedusa bahiana (assembly GCA_025379985.1). Classification (NCBI taxonomy): domain Eukaryota; kingdom Metazoa; phylum Chordata; class Amphibia; order Anura; family Hylidae; genus Phyllomedusa; species Phyllomedusa bahiana. The sequence continues at coordinate 38,571 of JAODAL010018736.1, read as the reverse complement.
CCAGCTATATTGTTTATTCAAGAGAACATTTAGTGTCCATACAGTGAAAAGGCTTCAAAGGGCATGGGTGGGTTGGGGAGTCATTTTTTTACACAGTAATATTCAAGGGGGTGTCAGTATTATTACCCATAAATCCTTTCCTTTTGAATGTCTGGCTATTGAGAGGAATGGGTTGGGAGATATATATGTGTATACTGAAAAATTAAAATACTTGTACATTTGTTTGGTAAACATTTATATACCCCACCCTATAATTGTAGTACCTTTAAAGCAGTGCTTAACTTTGTGGATGGTTTTTCTGATTTCCAGTTCTTATTCTGGGGGATTTTAATACTGTGGTGGACCATTTTCAGCAAAAATGCACTCTACCTTAGCATTGACTCTGTTCAAAACCATGATTGGAGAGTTGGAACTTGTAGACATCTGGCGTGCTAATCACCCAAATGAGTTCACTATTCATGTTATTTTTAGTACGTATAACACATTGTCTAGATAGATATGGCTTTGGGTAATCAGCGGCTGTGTCAAATGGTAACAAAACTGAGTATCTTACACGCTCCATTTCTGATCATTCGCCAAGCTGATACAGATTAATTCCTGATTTATCCATAGGAAATATGAGGCGGTGGAGATTTAATGCACTCTGGCTGCCCCTAATGGAAAACAGTTTAAATTGGCGTAAAGATTTGCGGGAAATTTTCTTTCAGATGAATGTGGACTAGCTCTGTCAGTACAGTGTGGGACACTATGAAGGCGTAACCTTAGAGGGGGCTGATGGGGGAAGTTAGCACCATGAAGATTAAAAGGGGGCAGCTAGAAAAAACTTCCTGGAAAGTCAATTGCTGCCGAGAATCGATTCGTTTTGCTTCGCACTCCACAATCCGGGGGGGAAAACTGGTAAGGGCAGGATACGCTGAACACATTTCTACTAGAATCTGCTGAAAATAAACGATTTTTAAAAGAAAACTTATTTTGGTGAAGGGAGCGGGGCCGTTACTTAGCCATATCAAAAATTTCCCAGAGGGGCTCCGCTTTATACCAGCTTGCGACACCCCCTCAAGCGCTTTAATGACAGAACCCCTTTGGTGTTTGGGAATATTGGGGGATTTTTAAAAACATTTATTACATCAAGACTTGAGTTCCCCCTTCTCAGAATTTTACAGTATTTACGGGGTTTTAGATCTTCCCATGTTAAGTGCAGAACAACAGAGAGGCATTGGATGCTCCTCTACGTCTGATAAACTGCAGGTGGCAGTTTTAAAACTTTGGCAAATAATAAGTCCCGGGTTGGATGGTTGCCTACAGAGATATATCAAACAGTTTGGGGAGGTGTTGTTACCTAATTTGTTGGAGGTTTTTCAGGATGCAGAGACACAGGGCAGGCTACCTGCTCAATGCAAGAGGCGGTAATAATAGTGTTATTAAAACCTGATAAAGATCCATTGCACCCTGAGTCATACAGGCCCATTTCTCTAATCCCAGTGGATACCAAAATACTTGCTAAGGCGTTTGCGAACAGACTAACTGCGGTGGTATCAGATCTCGTTTCATCCTGAAACAGGCGGGTTTTTATACCCCAGAGGGATACGTCCAATAATTTACGGAGACTGTACCTGAACCTGCAGCTTCCTGTTGATAATGCTGGGCTAGGTCAAATTTTTTCTTTAGATGCTGCTAAGCCCTTTGATAGTGTTGAGTGGGAATTCTTATGGGCGGTTTTACATAAATTGGGGTTTGGCCAAAAATTTATATACCCGGATTAAGCTGTTTTATAACTGATCCCCAAAGGGTAAGGTGCAGTCTAATAATTTACAATCAGAGACGTTTGATTTGCGAAGGGGGAAAAAGGCAGGGTTGTCCTTTGTCTCCATTGCTATTTTGCCCTGGCAATTGAGCCGTTAGCAGCTCAGATTTGAGCAAACGCCATATTGAAGGGCTTTAGGAGAGGGAGGCTGGAGGACAAAAATAGCCTTATACACTGATGATCCTCCTTTTTTTTGGCAGCTCATTGCCAGAGGCAATTAAAAGACAAATTTAAAAACTATGGTGCTACTCTGGGTTGACCCAATTTTAAAAGGGGGAAGTCTGTCATTATGCCAGTGGATGCCGTGGATCAATTTACTCTCCCTGGAGATATACCACTTCTAGTGTCCATTCTTTCCGATCTGGGTATAAATATTTCAGTGAATTTACAGGAATTTTGGGCGGTTGAATCTGGATCCATTGCTAGTTAAATTTAAAAATAAATTGGATGTCTGGCGGTAAATTACCATTATCGATAGCAGGAAGAAACAAATCTGGTTAAATTGATTTTGAATGCCCCAGTTGTTGTACACTCTACATAAACTCTCCAATTGGCTCCCCCCGAGATTCTTTTTTAAAATCAATACTATTTTCAGAGCCCTTTATCGGGGCAGGACACATGCCCGGATAAAGCTAGAAACTCTGCAACTGGCAAAGGACGAGGGGAGGTGGCAATTCCCAATCCAGCAGTTTATTCTTTGGCAGCACAACTGCAATATATGAGAGATTGGGATGGGGAGGGGGAAAAAGGATTTAAACTTGAAACTATTACACCACTATTTTAATTCTCCCAAACTTTATGGTAAACTGGAGGCAAAAACTTTTTTAGTGCACTCCAAAAAGTTTCCAATTTTATATTTTTTGATGCATAAGCTGTGGTGGGAAAATTTCGGGGGGATTTTGGGCTTCAGGGCTGCACAACCTATACCGAGATTTGGAATACCCCCTGGTTGTCCGCACTTTGTGTGCTCCAGGGATTCGAGTCATGGGCATCTAGGGGCCTTCAATATGTCTCTCAACTGCTTACAGATCAGGGGGGTGCTTAAAAGTTTTCAGCAATTGCAAATGGAATTTGCTTTACTGCATACAAAGCTATACAAATATTTACAGCTTAGGGACGCTTATAATGCAGAAAATCAGACCCCAATTCAAAATAATGCCAAGTTTATTCCAAATAGATAGGGTCAAGAACATCAAAAACACAAAGGGACTAATACCACATTTTTATAAACTTTTGTTGGCAAACTTTTTTTCTAGAAAAACCCCAAAAGATTTTCGTAGTAAGTGGGAAGGAGATATTGGCCCTTAGAGCCTAATGTTTGGGAGGAGTTCCTGAAGACCTTACCATTGATTTCAGTGAGTGAACAGCATCGAATCTCTCAATTATTCTTAATACATCGAGTTTACAGAACTCCCCTATTTCTACATAAAATTGGAATTAGGGGGCCCCCCCTCTGTGTAATAGGTGTCATGTCCACCCGGCTCTTGTGCATTTTGTTCTGGCATTGCCCTAACTAGAGCGATATTGGATTTTTGTTGTACAATTGATCCGCGTATTTTTCAAATTGCAGTGGAGATGAATCCGTTGGTTTTGTATTTTGGGATTGTAGTAGACTTACGGGGTTTTAGAGGCTGAGAAATCGCAAATATCTAGACTTTTATTTATGGCAAGGAAAATTTAAAAGCGAAAAAGTGGCTGGATGCAGAACCTCCGTCAGCACAGGAGTTTGTTAATAAAGTGAATTGGCTGATTGCTCTGGAAGGAGGGGTGTATTATAAGAGAGGGGGCAAACTTAAGTATAATAAAATATGGGCTAAATGGCTGGATACTTCTGGTCTTGCTGCACCGAACTTAGTTAGGTATAGGGTGTTGGGGATCTCGGTGGAGAGGTTCCTGGGACTGTGTCTATGGCAGTTGTGTGGATGGAGGCCGTCCAACAGCCAGGGACAATTTTTATTGTGACAAGAACTAACTGTTATTAATATTGCATTGTTATTTGATTGTAATGGATATTTATTGCTCTGAATCTGGAGATGGATTTGGGAGGTGGGCTGGGTTGTGTTTTGGGGATAAAAGTTGAAATTTAGTCTTACAATGACATATACTGTATTCTGTTTGCACTACTTTATATCTGACCAATAAAATGTTTATGGTTAAAAAAAAAAAAAAAAGAGAAAGGTACCGGCAAATCCCACCCAAGATGTACCAGGAAGTGAAAGATATGGTGGCCAGCATGCTGGAGAAACGGGTGATCCAAGAGAGTCAGTCCCTGGGCTTGGTGCGAAAAAAAGATGGGAGTCTCAGGTTCTGTGTAGATTACCGAAAACTGAATGCCCAGACTGTTCGTGATGCCTATCCACTCCCACAGATTGAAGAATCGCTGTCCGCTCTAGTTCATGCAAAGTTTTTCTCGACTCTCGACTTGGCCAGCGGATACTGGAAGGTACCAGTGGGTAGGAAGGATAGGGCAAAGACAGCCTTTATTCTACCTATGGGGCTCTATGAGTTCAATCGGATGCCATTTGGCCTGTCTAATGCACCAGGGACATTCCAGAGGCTGATGGAGCACTGTCTGGGGGATCTTAACTTTGAGTCGGTGCTGATCTACCTGGACGATGTAGTGGTGTTCGGGAACTCCTTTGAAGACCATCTTCAGAAACTGCGGCAGGTCCTGGAACCACTACGGGACCACGGGCTCAAGATCAAGCCTAGAAGTGTCAACTCTTCAAACAGCGGATAGAGTACTTGGGGCATTGTGGGTCACCTCGGAGGGGGTACAACCGGCCCCCAGTAAGGTTGGTGGCAGTTCAAAATTGGCCTTAGCCGTGTACACTATGAGAGGTACAAGCATTCCTGGGACTGGCCGGATATTACCGAAGGTTTATACCCGCTTCGCTCATCTGACAGGTCCCTTAAATGAGCTAGTGAGAGGTACAGCTGGGGGCCTAAAAAATCCCCCCTTTTGAGTGGGGACCCGGCAAAAAAAAATTTTTTGATCATTTGAAAGAGGCACTGACCAGTGCCCGATTCGGGGCCTATGCGGGGTTGTTTACCCCCTTTCTTTTGTTTTACTAAAGGGAGCCCTACAGGGGTTTTGGGGGCTGGCTTTCCCAGACCCAGGAGGATGAAAAGGAGGGGGTAAATGCCTTTTCCAGTCGGTCTTTGCGAGATCAGAGTGAAAATTCCCGACAATTATAGTTTTCCTTTAATTGGGAAAACTTTTGGCCCGGTAGGGCCATGCCCAGAAAGGTTTGCAGAGTACCGACGGTGCAGAGGTGACCGTCTTTCGGACAACAATCCTTTGGCACATTTGGGAGAACGCTAAGCTTGGCCCCCTTTGGGAGCAGAATGGGGGGCCCGACCCCCAAAGTCCCAAATTCCCCAAAAAATTTCCATTCAGGGAGGGAACATGGAAATCCCGATGCCCTCTCTGGGGTTTTCCAGTTAGACTAACTTTCTCCCCGTGTTGATGAAAAATTTAAAAACACTGAAATGCCCGACCTTGTCAGTTCCTATGTTCCGGGTTCTTTACACACTAAAGGGGGGGGCGCGGGATCCCGATGGTTTGGAAAAGACTTGGGCTGATTGGCGAGGGCCCAAAGATGGTTGCCCAGATATACTAAGGTGAAGGGGTTGGGTCCATTCTCGGGTCGGGCCCCGGCCGGGAAGAGCAGGCTCACTAAAATTCGGGAAAGGGGCCAAAAGCTGTTGAGGCAGGGGGATAACCCTGAGTTTTCCCCCAAAGGTCCCCTTGGCCGGCCCATTACTTACAATGGGATTTTGCAGAAACCGACAACGATTGTTATCCCCATGTCATTGGGACCGGGTGGTTTGCGGGGGAAGTCATGGAGAGGCCCCCTTTTTGGGGGGGTGACAAAACCTATAAGTGGTTTTCAACACTAGTGTACTCCCCCTGACTTGTTAAGCAGGATGTTTGGAGTTTTCCCTCAAGGCCCATCCTGGGGGTTTTAAGTAAGGGGCCTGAACAGCGGGCCCCCTTTCAGACCATCCGCACATCTCGCCCCTAGAGTCCTGATTTTTGGTTTTTGTACAGTTTGGGGTACTCTCCCTCGGGGCTTTTCTTTACTTTTTGGGTCATGACAGACCATTTCCTAAGTATGCGGGGGCTGTACCCACTGGGGATCAGACTCAGGTTGCTGCTAAATCGGTCTGCAAGCACTTTATACAGGTTTTTGGGGTGCCCACGAGGATACATTCCGACCAGGGGATTTTTTCCCCAAAGGGCTAAATGACAAAAATTTAACCCAGTTGTATGGGATTGACCTTTCCCCCGGAACCCCCCCGGGATCATCCCCAGGGGAAGGGAGTTTGTGAGGGGTTTTAAAACCCACCCTTACCCCAAAGCTGCGGGCCCTTTAAGGACACCCAAAAAGGCAAAGGGTGGCCTGAATCCCTTTTCCTGAGCATTTTAGGCCTCCCAACAAAAGGGTGCACGTCCCCAGGGGTTACTCCCCCAACTTTCTGTTTTTTTGGGGAACCGGGTCGAGAGTTTGAGGATCTCCACTTCCCAGTCCGCCCGAACCAAACCCGACCAGAACCCCCGGGCCCAAGGCCCCAGGAACACCGTTTCCGGGACTGCGGAGGGTTTGCCAAAAGGGTTTTGGTAGGAAAAGCCCCTGAAACAATGGGCACCCAAAACCCGCGGCCCGGGGCAGAGAACAGTTTTCCCCCGGGGTAAACCCATGTCTTTGGGGGTGGGGCCTAAGAGGCCACCCGGGGAAAGGGTTGGAGGGGAGGTGGGGGGGAAAGCCCATATGTGGTCAAAGAGGGGACCCTCCCAAACCCATCTACGGGTGACCCAATGGGGGACGGGGGGGCCGTTCACGAAATCTCACAGAAATATGTTTAAGGGCTGTGATTTTGAAGGGCCTAAAAACTAGGGCCCAAAGTACCAAAACCCCTGTCCAAAACCCCTCCCTTAGAGGGGAAGGGGGGTGGGCTGTCTCATTTCCCGGTGTCAACTGGGGTTTTCCCAGCGGTCAAGTTTGGGCCACCTAGAGAGAGACGGGGGCAGTAAAACGGGTCCCCCCCCCGGGAAAATGCGCCGAACCCCCCCGGGAGCTTTTTCCCCCCCACGTGGGAGACCCGGGCCCCAATGTTTGGTGTGCCCCCACAGCGCTATGCGAAAACCCCCGATTTTTGTGTGGGGAGGGTTGTCGGGGGACCCCAAAATTCTAGGGTGGGGGAAATGTGGAATGTGGAACAGCCGCACTTTATTTACTCATTAAAATCATTTTTGGGGTGCCCTTATTATTTAAAAAGCATTCTTTTTGCTTTTGGGGTTTTTGGACCACAAAAAGCCCCCTGTCTCCGGAAAAATTTGAAATGCAAATGATAGAAAATTGTGGACTAAGACATTACTGGGGGGCGGGTGGCAGGGGCCTTTTTGGGGGAAAGAACAAAAAGAAAGAAAAAGGGAAAAGGCAGGGGGGGAAACAAATGCTGCTAAAAGATTGACTGAGCTTTTCCCCTTTGCAAAAAAGTGTGAAACCCCCAAAGGAGGGGGATGTAACTGTGCTATTAAGCTGTTGTAAAAGGGAAAAGGCCCCACAAAGGAAAGAACACTCTGAAAGAGCCCGAGAGGAGCACAAACATTTTTGGAAATGTCGGCTTCAACAGCAGGGATCATCACCCCAACAAAAAACTGCCGGCCACCCGAAAAGGAAATACCCGGGCAAAAAAGGGCGTGCACCCCAAAAAAACCCAGGACTGGGGTGGCGGGCCTTTTAGCAAAGTTGGGAAACAGTTTTGGGTTACAGGCCAAAAAGGGTTTATCCAACTACCCTCCTGATTGGGGACATTGGAGGGGGGGGCCGGGCAAAGGGCACGGTTTATTTTTTAAAACCCTTTTTCCCAAGTGAAAGGATCTTTTTTTTAAAATTTAATTTTTGGGGTTTGGGGGTAAAGTTTGGTTTAAAATTTGGGTAAGTTTCTGTGCCAAAAACCGCCCCGGCACGTTTTTAACTGCACCACACACATTGTTCCGCCCTTTGGAAAGGTTTTAAAAAGGTAGCGGGTTTTTGGGGCCTTTCTGAATCCCCATGATAGGAAAAGGGATTGCTTTCACCAGAGGAAAACACCCTCGGCCCCGGGGCTGTGTGGGAAACGGGGGCCTTGGTTCCCAAACCTTTGTACAGGGTGGTTTGGGGGAATTTTACACAATCTTTCCTGAAAATTTACAGAAAAACATGGGTTGTTGAACTGGTTTTTGGAGCTTTTTCCTTTTCCCAAATAAAACCCCACCCCCCCTGAAATGCCGGGAACCCTCCCCTCGGGCCCCCGGCTTAAAAGAACCTTCTCCGTATTGAATACAACCCTTTCATCCTTTTTCGTTGTGGGAAAGAGAAAATGATTTTTTCCCCCAACTTTCAATTCTATTCTGATCTTTCCCCCTGGTCCACGAAACTAAACGGGCACCTAGTCCAATCCCTTTGCATGTCCTTGTGGCGAATCCCGGGAGAGCTCTGTTCCCACGTCTGCGTACTTTCAATCCTAAATCTTACAGAGACAAAGGTGTGGCAGATTTTGTAGATGATAACCTAGACCACATCGACAATTCTGCTCTATTTTGGGCGACGGCGAAGGTGGTCATCAGGGGACATATCATCCAGTATATAGCACAGAAGCGCAGAGAAGCTCACACCAAATTTCACAAGCTGCATCAAACACTTTTAATTACCCAACGTGACTTTGCGGCAGATTCTTCAATGGAGAAGGAATCAATTTATAGGGAGGCTAAAGAGGCCCTAGACTCCTTCATTCAAGGCCAGGCATGCTGGCTAATCAAGCTCACGCAAAATAAATATTTCCGAAATGCTAACAGATCCAACCAACTCCTAGCTAGATTGACGAGAACACAGTGTTCCTGTAAACCCATTTTAGCTTTAAGAAACCCGACAACGAATACTCTCCACACTCATTCAAGGGAAGTGGAGCAAATACTTAGTGAATTTTTTGAAGATCTTTATAGAGCTGCCCTGGCAGACATGAAGTGGATCGAATCCTTTTTAGCCTCGGTTTCTCTTCCTAGTTTAATGGAAGACCAAAGGGCGATGCTGGAAGACGCCATTACAGAAGAGGAATTGAGGAGTGTTTTTTGCCTCATCCCCTAAATCGCCGGGGCCCAACGGTTTTGGCACAGAATTTTATAAACTATTATCACCAATGGTGACACCTATTCTAACTTCCTATTTAATACTATATACCAAGACCAAGGTTCGATGGACTTGTTCCTAGAATCCAGAACTATCTTGCTGCAAAAACCTAATAAGGACCTACAGTGGGTCCAAAATTATCGCCCTACAAGTTTATTAAATTGTGATTACAAATTCCTCACAAAGGTCATTGCTAACAGAATCCAAACGTTCATTCCCTCCATAATGCACCCCTCTCAGAGAGGTTTCGTACAAGGACGTCATTCAACACAAAATATACGGGAAGCAATCGCAGCTACAGTTAGAGCGCAGGAACCAGACGCTGAGATGTCTATGCTCCTCAGTTTACACGCCACCAAGGCGTTTGATACGGTGTCGTGGCCCTTTTTGCTGACTACTATGTTAAAAACGAGGGTTTGGACCTAAATTTCGCAGCTTTGTGAGCTATATCCAGGAAAATACATCCACGTCCTTGATGGTTAATGGAAGTTTGTTGGCCCCGATAGATATTTATAGAGGTACTCGCCAGGGCTGCCCATTGTCTCCATTATTATTTAATTTGGCATTGGATCCCCTGCTTTACCACCTTTGTCCGTCGTAATCTCGGGGTGGGACTTCTGGGGAGAGACAGTCATTACAGATAGCCGCTTTTGTGGATGATGTACTTCTAGTCGATCGCGATCCGAGTCGGACTCTGCCAAGGGTTCTGCAAAGCTTGGAGGAGGTCGGTGAGCTATCAGGCTATCTCATTAATATGAAGAAAACAACTGTCTTAATGTTAAAAGGCCCATCAAGACCTTCCTGGTCATCGGTCCATCCCTTTCAGTGGTGTAAAACTCTGATACCATATTTGGGAATTAACATCACCAAGTCTCCCTCCCTTCTACACCGATATAATATCAAGTCTTACATACGCTCCTTGGAAAAGAAGCTCGCAGATTGGAGGAAACTACCTCTATCGTACGTGGGCAGGGGGAATCTCCTTAAAGCTGTAGAATTTCCACGATTTTTGTATGTTATGCATTCTTTGCCTTTATATCTTAGGTGGAGGGATATAAAAACTATAGACGCGCTGTTCAGGAACTTCGTGTGTGTCAGGTTCGGCTTACCAAGAGGCAAACCAGAGACGTGGATCCTCTGGACCACCGCAAGCGATGGTGTTAGCCACGCCAGGGATCGGAGTCTAAGTAGGTCCGGTTTTCACCAGAGCCCGCCGCAAAGCGGGATGGACTTGCTGCGGCGGATTGCTACCAGATCGCTACCCCTGACGTGACTTGCTTGTGGTGGCTGCCGAGGTGTGGTGCGGTACAAAATTGTGGAGCAGGCTCGTAGTCGGGGACAGGCAGAAGGTCAGGACAGGCGGCAATGGTTCGTAGTCGGGGACAGGCAGAAGGTCAGGACAGGCGGCTATGGTTCGTGGTCGAGGGACGGAGGCAGAAGATACGGTACACGGAAACAAGACTAGATACTTGGGAACGCTTCCTGTCTAGGCACAGGGCACTATCGATTTGGCAATGTGAAAAGGAAGGGGCAGGACTTAAATAGGATCAGCGCCCGGTGAAACCAATCACCGGCGCGCTGTCCCTTTAAATTGAGCTGCAGACCGGCCGGCCGCAGGGGCCCGCGCCTGAAGCAGAGCAGGAGCGTGGCGAGGTAAGTGGACCGCGCTGCAAGCAGGGACACCCGTAACAGTGTGGAGGGGGGGGGGGGGACCCAGAATCCTGCTGGTGATTTTGTAGCAACATAAGTCTGATGGTGGGATTGGCCTGCCTAATGTGGGGGCTTATAATATGGCGGCGCTCCTGCGGATCGCGATAGACTGGATACAACGGAGTTCGGCTTTCGCTAACTTGGTCTCGGATCAACGCTCACTAGGAAGACTGTCGCTCACACATTTTTTACACCAGCCGTGCCATCTAATTCCTGAATCAATTAGGGCTAATCCTCTACTGTTTTCCACTTGGAAGGCATGCCAAGCCTTGAGATGCAAATTGCATTTACACCCCCCATCTTTGTTGCGCACATTTCTGGCGAATCCAGATTTTCAAAAGGGGTCCCCGCATGGGGAATTTTATCGGTGGGGCAGAGGGGGAATCACCTCCGCATATCATTTACTAGACATGAAAACACGAAAGATTTTGTCCCTGGAGGAACTTAGAAGTAGGTTCCCAGATGTGGGGATCTCCCTCTTCCCATACCTTTGTGCACATAGCTACGTTACTAGATTGATGCCTCGGGTTGCTCCGGAGGAGTGGAGCCCAGCTCTTTGGGCAACACTGCTCCATGGTACCTCTCTTAGAGTCTTAACTTCCCAAATCTACAAACTGACTCGCAAAAAGATAGACTTCTCTAAGAATACCATGGCAATCACCAAATGGGAAGCGGATGATCCCAGTCTGGATCTCTCCACGCTACGTGTAGCTTTAAACAATAGTAGAACATTTCTTCCCTCTAGTAGAAATTGGGAGATGACCCTTCAATTGTACCATAGGGCTTATATAACCCCAAACAGAGGCCACAAAATGGGAATTTCCCCGGATAACTCCTGCTTTCGATGTAAATCACCCGGGGCAGATATGTTCCATTGCCTCTGGAGTTGCCCAGTCATCCAAACATTCTGGGATAAAATTATAGCGTTTACAACTTCCAATTTTACTAACTATGTTCCTAGGACCCCGCTGTGGGCAATCTTTGGGCATATCAATAGACAGGAGATCCCGTGTACGACGGGATGTAGGAAGCTTCTCCACTTGATTTCTGCGGCAGGTATAGAAACAATTCAACATACCTGGATAAGTGAGGCCCCACCACCTTTCAGACATTTCCTAGAGAAACTCTCATATATAATGAAGATGGATTGGGTGGAGGCAACATTACAAAAGGAATCAAGACTGAGAAATTTATTTGCAATATGGGAAAGCTACATTTCCCTACTGCCAGAACGCATCCAATGCGCCATCAGATAATGTTTTTACTTCACCTCCTGGTATCAATTAAGGCTCTTGGATGGAGACCCACCGATACCTGGTTCATAATAATGGGGAGGGGTGAGGCCAAATCCTGGGGTGGCCACACGACGATCGTCTACTCATTTCCTGCCTTTTGGAGACTGAGGAGCTCAGATAGTCTCAATGCTGTTGATTTTGTTACTGTGCGGGACTAAGGAAAATGGAATCCTTTATCTTCTCCTTGCACGTTACATTTGTTCTGATGCAGGTAATGACACCCTTACTTACTAATAATGGGGCTAACGAGGTGTACTGTCATCACAACATCAATGACCGGTAATTGTAAACATGGTTTGGACATGCTAACAAGTGATTGAGGTCAAACATGTCCCTAGCTGTTCGGAGTTCTCAATGAGATCTTATATATAGAGGATGCGGGGAGGAGGCGAGGAGAAAGGGAAAGACATATGCTGGAACTTATCCAGATGTAGACGCACAGTTGATTTTCTACGATTAATGTTATTTTAATCCAGTTGGGGGGAGGGGGAAATAATTAGGAAGGGGGGGGGTAAAACTGGAAAAAAGAGTGTTATCCGAATGTTACAGTAGTGTTTACATCATTGAGAAGAATCTGCTAATCTTCTTACTGTACTGACTCCTTTTGTATTTACTATCCATATGTAAAATTGAAAAATGAGTATTAATGTTTCATTTGGATATACCCTAAAAAACATATGTTTAAAAAAAATAAACACTTTCCGGCTAAGCCCTCTTTCACCATTTTATTAAAGAAATCAATTCAACGTTGGTGTGACATAATCCAAGGAGTCCGACATAGTCCAAAGGGGAAACCTGTATGAATATAAGAACAATAAAAAAACATAATAGTATTAAACTTTTATCTCCTGCACCCCCTAAAGATCATGCCTGTGGCTGAAATTCTTGGGGTGCAGTGTATGGAGTTCAACCTGCACAATATGATTCTGGGGAGTAAAGAGCACAGCCCTGCACAATCTCCAGGTGGATGGTCCTATGCGCCCCCCCCAGGAGATTGTAAGCGGTGCTCTGCACTCCTCTCTCTCGCCACTTCCCACCATTGTGTTATGCATCCTCGTGCCAACACAAAATACAACCCCCACCATCCTATAACCTCTCCACCTATTACCCCATAGTCCTCTCACCTCTACCTATCACTCCAACTATCACCCCCTAGCCTTCCCACCTATTACCCCATAGTCCTCTCACCTCCACCTATCACTCCAACTATGACCCCATAACCTTCTCACCTAATACCCCATAGTCCTCTCACTTCCACCTATCACCCCATAATCTTTCAATCTGCACCTATCACCCCATAACTTCCCTACCTATCACCCCATGTGGAGTTTGTACAGAGTTGGCCACGGGTAGTGAAATGCTGAAAATAGAATTCTAATATGTTTGTGTGGTAAATTTTGCAGGGACGAGTCGTTGCCAGGAGAGGTCATCATGAAGGTCTGGACAGGATGGAGAAGAAGATGGAAAAAGAAAAATTCCAGCCATAGAAGATGTCTCCGGTGAGTCCCTGGATATAACTGCACTGTAGTCACTTAAACGTCTGCAGAGCCTGTGTACCACTATGTAATCACTGAATGGTGGAAATATTAGAAGTAGTGTAATTGTTTAGTTACAGTTTAGCGGTATTTTTCAGCTTTTCTGGATGCTGAATTGGCTATCCAACGTCCAGAAAAGCTGGGTGACGCCAAAATTTAGCTTTCTTCCAGAGCCGTTACAGTTAGGTGGAGTGGGTGTGGCTTTTTGTGAAGGGGATGTGACTCAAGAGCAAGAAGGCGTGGTCATGCAAAATTTTTGGGCCAGCATGCTTAGCGCTTAGCACCTTCAAGTGTTCTTGATGCTGACTTTCAAAAGTTGGCAAGTATGATATAGCATGAACATATTTTGAAGCACATTGTAATTAAAGGACATGCAGTAAGGAAGGGGATCGATGCCACTCAGAGACGTTAGCAAATAGGTCTTTCATAGGCACCTGCACTTCAGGACTAAGGAAGGGGGCAAATGGATTAAAGCTACTAAAACCCATCATCTATCCAGTATCTAAGCTATAGCTATAAAGTGCAGAGTGACTCTTTAATACTCTTCACTCCATCCTAAACTGAAAGCACCCATCAAACACCTCTTTGCTGATGTCAAAGAGTAGCAATAGTCCCCTTCCCTACTGCATGTACTCTAGTTCACTGTCAGCATTTGCTCAAATAACAGAAGACCCTTTTCTTCCTGGCCTACTACCTGTAATAGTGGTCCTATGCTCTCACACCTTCTCCAATCTCTCTTCTGCCCTAACCTCTCTATTTCTTCCACTTTTTAACATACGGTCCTAACTCTTCTTCCTTCTCTCTCTCTTCTCTTTATATTTTAATTTTATTTATTATTATTATAATAGTTTTTATTGAAAGGGTTCGGGGGGATTCACGGACCACCGCAAGGATAATAGTTAAGCCCCCGCCAGGGAACGGAATTTAAGTAGCCCCCGGTTTTCACCAGAGCCCGCCGAAAAGCGGATGGACTTGCTGGGGGGTGAGATACCAGGGTTCCCCCCTGACCGACTTGCCTGGGGGTGGGGGCCGGGGTATTGCGTGGTAAAAAAATGTAATCCAAAGGGTAGCGGGGACGGGCAGAAGGTGGGGGCAGGCGGCAGGGTTGTGGTCAAAAAAACAGGCAGAGGGGTGGGGAGGCGGAAAACAGGAAGGCAGGAAAATTAAAAGCGGACGGTAAAATCGAATCAAACGGACACTAGAGACACTAAGCTACTAACGCACCCCAACGATTGGCAAGAGTGCTGGGGGCCCCCTTATTAGGGACCAGACCCCGGCACTAAGCCAATTACCGGACACGGCCCTTTTAAAATCTGCCACTGTGGGGGGCGCGCTAGGGGGGCGCATGGCAGAGGGCCCGGGAGGGGGGAGGAGCGGGTGCACGGAGCGCGGCCAGGTAAAGAGCCGGCGTGGGGGGGGGGCGGTCGTGGGTCCCCGCGAGCCCCTGGAGCCCTCACAGGCAGGGGGACGGCCGAGGGGCAGCGGCGCCGGGGGCCCCCATGACAGTACCCCCCCCCCCCCCCCTTGGTCTCCCCCTCTTTTTTTTTTAACCCAGCAAAGGGTCAGTGCAGGTTGCCTTAGGTTCCCCAATTCTCCTGTGCCCGAACCCCTTCCGTCGTTGAGAAAAAAGCTTTCCCCCTCACTGTCTTCTGCGCCGCCCCTACTTGACCTAAAAGATGTTTTCAGATTGGCAAGGGAGGAGGAAGACGTCCAGGGGAGAAGGATTCAGCCCCCACGGGTTTGAGGACGGACATGGAAGGCGTTCCCGGGACACGCAGAGTGGGGGCAAGCGGAGCTTTGGGAGATGGGTTAAGCTGACGAAAACACAAAAAGGGCCCAAATATTGGGGCCCAATTGTAGCTGGGTCCCTTGAAACGGATTTTTTAGAAAATACCCAAAAAAAACCCTTCACTGGTTTAAAAATACAGGGGGGGGTCCCGTACCTATCGGCCTGAATTTAGTACGGTGAACCCAAAAGGGGCCCTGGCGAGTGCCCTCCCAGAGTGATTTGATGTCTCGCTTGGGCACCACGGCAGGGAAGTGACACGAAACGGCTAGGGGAAGGGGGGGGGGGTTTAAAACCAAAAACAAAAAAAAAGGGGGAGCGGCTCCAGGGGATTTGGTCAGGGAATTAAGAAAATTCCGCCCGGGGGGAAAAGGTCGACGTTATCCTAAAAGGGTGGACACAAAATGCCGAATAGGTGCTAAGTTTTGGTTAAACCTTCCACCTGCCCGTTTGTTGAGGGGGGTAGCAAGAAAATCCAGCTGAACCTTTACTGGCCACAGAGAGCCCGCCAGAATTTAGTAAAAACTGGACCCCCTATCAGAGATGTGGCAAAGGGCCCGTGAAGCGAAAGATGGGTGGAAAAAGGCGGGGGAGTGGGGGGGCCGGGGTAAACGGGCGGGGGCACAAAAGAGCCATTTTAGAAAATCTTCAACCACCCCCAAAATTTGCCCGTGTTTCTGGAGGGAGGCCTTTGGGTCAGTGACAAAATCCTAGAAAAATATGGGCCAAAGGTTTCTCGGGCAAGGGGAGGCGAAGCAGCCCCGCGGGTCTGGGGGCGAGGAACTTTTTTTCTGATCACAGGGGGTTAAGGCTAAACAAAGTCTCTAACGTATGAGTGAGAGTGGGCCCCCAATGATCTTTGGATGAGTTGAGGATTTGCGAATCCCAGCAGCCCAGCTTTTTTTGAGAAGAATGCCCCCATTTAAGGTTCGAGGCCGCAAAGCAGGCGGACATGGTTTCCCAGGGGGTAACTGTTGAAGGTTACAGGAGCTGCCGAAAAAAAGCCTTTTCCGGAGGAATGATGTGTGCGGGGGGGCCCCAAAAGCCCACCGTGTCGGAGGATTAGAGAGAGCGTCTGCCGCTTTTTTTTTTTTTCGGGTGGTGGGGAAGTGTAGGGGAAATAAAAAAGGGCGAAAAAAAGTGACCATCTGGGCGTGGTTCAATGCTGAGCGTTTGAATATAAAAGATTCTTATATCGTGTGGATTTTTGGGGAGTGACCCCCCTCCAGCGTGACGCCATTCTTCTAAGGGCCCAAATTTATAGCAAAAAGTTCCCGACGCTGATAGTGTAATTTGGTTCGGCGGGGTGAAGGTCTTGGAGAAAATCCCACCGTCCCCAATTTTCCCCCAGGAGGGTTTCTGAAGAAGAACGGGAACCGGCACCACTGAAAGGGGCTCGACCTCAAAAACAAAAGGGCGCTGAGGGGCCCGGGCGAAGGGGGAACAGGAGCGGGGGCAAATGCAGTTTTCAGACGTTTGAAGCCTCTTGGGCCCCGGGGGCCCTGACTTTGGGGGTTTTCACCCCTTTTGGGGGAGGGCCACCTCGGGGCCACCAAGAGGAAACTGTGGAAAAAAATTGCTTTTAAAAGTTGGCAAAATACAAAACGCTGGTGGCCCAAAGCCACCAGCCGGGGCCACTCAGGAGCAGAGAGCTTGGGGGGGTTTATTGTAGACCCTTTGGGCTGGGCACGATGTACCCCAAGAAGGGCAGGGAGGTGCGCTCGAAAAGGGACTTCTCCAACTTGGGATAAAGTTGGTGGTTTTTGGGGAAAGTCTGAACCGGGCGTACATGGGAGGGTGAGTCTCTGGTCTGGAGAATATATGATTATATCATCAAGATAGACTTAAAAGCAGACATATAGAAGACCCGAAAGATCCATTTAAAGAAGTTTTGGAAAAGCCGGAGGTGCAGAGACCAAATGGCAGACGGATATTCGAAGTGGCCCCCTCACGGGGGTTAAAGTGTTTCACTCGTCACCTTTTGGAAGCGGGGTCAGATTTAAGCACCGCGAAGGTCCCGTTTAGAAAAAAAACTTTGCGCCCGTGGCGGGCGATAAAATCCGAGATCAGAGAGCGGTATGATTCTTTCGGTTATTTTTTTCAGCCGGTAATCGATACGGCCGGGGGGTACCATCTTTCTTTTGAGAAGAAGAATCGGCTCCCGCAGGCGAAAACGACTTCGAAAAAACCCTTTTTGGAGTTCTCTTGAATATAGGCGGACAGGCCCTTTTTCCGGGACGGGAAAGCGGGTACACCTTTCCTCGGGGAGGGTTTAGGGGGGGCGGTCGATGGGGCAAACGAAAAGGGCCGTGTGGAGGCAGGTTTTGCCTGTCTTTTGAAAAACATCGGAGAAGTCCTGGAAGGGGCAGGCAGACCCGGCGAGCTTCGTAGGGTCGGTAAGGAGACCGAGGGGCTGGGCAGTGCGCCCGAAGGCAACGGAAAGGGTGCCCCGGGGGCCCCCGAAGAATCCGCCTGTGTTCCCGTTTTGAGTCGGAGTGCTCTTGTAAAAAGGGGGGGCCCCAAAAAATTCAGAAGAGGAACAGGCAGTCGATAGTTTTACTGTTTCCGGGTTTAGCGCCCCGTCTGCAGGATGAGGGGCCATTTCAGAACCGAATGGGGACCTTTAGGCATTTCGCCCCCGGCTGGGAGCAAACATGGGGTTTTTCCCGGGGAGTCACTGGGCCCGGGATGGGACACCAGGCGTGGGTGATAAAGTTAAGCGGCCCGATCCCGGAAAGGGGTGGGTGAAAGGTGTGTCCCGGGGAAATTCCACAAGAAAAAGGAACGGTCAGGGCGGGGAGAGGGCCCCCACTACATCTAGGGATGCCCCTCCTA
The DNA here is from genome assembly GCA_025379985.1 of Phyllomedusa bahiana. Taxonomy (NCBI): domain Eukaryota; kingdom Metazoa; phylum Chordata; class Amphibia; order Anura; family Hylidae; genus Phyllomedusa; species Phyllomedusa bahiana. The sequence continues at coordinate 20,431 of JAODAL010018736.1, read as the reverse complement.
CGAGCCCTAGGTGCGGGAGTTTCCCGGGCGTACCGGCAAATCCCCAATGAAGTGGCCGGGCCGCCACAGTAGAAGCATAATGGCCTTTTAGGGTGCTGTGAGCGTTCCCCCTGGTTCAAATGAGCCCCTTTTAAACCCTTTTGGGGTGTCCTCATTTAAAGTTGGGGAGGAAGTGGAAGCGTTTAAAAAACGGGGGCAAGCGAGGTAGCGGGGGGTGGGTCGGTAGGGTCGCGTTGGGGCGGAGTCCTGTTGTTTTCAGCAAAGCGGATATCGATCGGGGGCCAACCGAATCAATTTATCCAGCCCCGACCGTGAGCTTATCTTTAATGCGTCCGGAAAAGGCCCCGCCAGAACGTTTCCACAAAAGGGCGGAACTGCACAGGTACTGTCCCACGTGGAGTTCCCTCGGAGGCGGACAGGCTGCGGCAGCAAGGGGGTGCTTTTCCCGGTTCCTCAAAGACGGGCGGAAACCCCCGGGGAAGGCCGCAGATTTTCGTCAGCGGATCTCCCCCCCAAACGGAGTGGCCCAGGTAGGTTCGCCCAATAGGAGGTAAAATGAAAGGCCCCTTTACCTGCTCAGTAGGAAATGATGACCCAGCATCTTAGTGGATGGAGCTTGATGATGAAACCTCTGCACTTCTTGGGGGCTCCCTCTAGCGAGGGGAAGCGGCGATGCAAGGGAAAGGGAAAAAGTAGGGGGCAGGAAGAGCCCAGGTGCAGGGGAAAAATTGCAGGCGAGACGCAGCAGCTGAGGGGAGGTAGGCGGGCCGCAAAGTTTGATATGGGTGCGAGCTGGTCGTACGCTGATCTGCTGGGGACGGCCCTCGCAAGCCCGGGGGTTTGGGCAGAGGTATCCCGGGAGAATCCATGGCCAGATGTACGTAAGGGTTTGGTGGATTCCGGCCCCCCCAAGCGATAATATTTTAAACCTCCAGGAAACGGAATAAAGTAGCCCCCCTTTTCACCCAAACCCGCCGCAAAGCGGGATGGACTTTTTGCGGCGTGAGGCACCCGGTCGTTACCCCTGAGTTTGACTTGCCTGCGGTGGCGGCCCGGGGTATTGCGTGGGACAAAATGTAAACCAAGGGCGAGTCGGGGACAGGCAGAAGGTCAGGGCAGGCGGCAGAGGTTCGTGGTCAAAAAACAGGCAGACGGTAGGGAGGGGGGCAAACAGGAAAGGTCAGGAAAGTAGCAAGCGGATGGTACACTGGTAATCAATACGGACACTGGGGACCCCACAAAAGTCATACGAAACCCCAAAAACCGGGACATGGCCCTTTAAATCTAGCCCAGCTGTCGGGGCGCGCGCGCGGGGGGGTGCACATGCGCCGCCCCCCGGGACGGAGAGGAGGGGGTTTTGCACGGAGGCGGCCAGGTAGAGAGACGGCTGGGGACGGGGGGGTCGGGGGGTGCCCGCGATGCCCGCCCCAAACCCCTCAGCAGGAGGGGGACGGCGCAGGGGCACCCGGGGGCCCGTGGCCCCATGACAGTCCCCCCCCCCCCCTAGGTCTCCCCCTTTTTTTTTTTTAAACCCAGAAGGAGATCGGGCCCCGCGGCCGCCCAATGAATTTATATTTTATACTACTTTTGAAATTGTGGTTCTTTTGGGGTATGGGTTTAATATTTTGTAATATGCATTTGATATGTGTGGTAAAATTATTGCATGTTTAGGGTGGATTTTTAGGGATACTTTCTATTGCTCTTTAAAAGTGTCCCTAGAATATATATGGAGATAAATTAGTTTTAATCCCCCATTAGAGATTTGTTTTTAAGTTTTTTTACCCAAAAAATTTTCTTTGTTTTGTTTATGGAATAATTTTTTTTGCTAGCATTACAATGCATATCATAAGGGTTTTTAAGCACTGGCTGTCTTTTCTCGAATTTTGGGGTTGTCAACGTACTTTGAGAAAAATTCGGGTTTGGTTTCTTAAATCTATATGAGCGCCCAGCAAATTGTGAGCTTTCGGAAAACAAAGGGGACAGTGTTTATTTGCATATCGATTTCACGCAATAAAGATCTGTCCAGGTGCTGTGTTCAGATTCTTATGTTCATGATTTTTACATATAAGGTACTGTGTGTGTGTTATATTTTAAAATATAATTTTAAATTATTTTTTATATATTTTTTTTAAAAATTTTTATATATTAAAAATAAAGGGGGTTTTGCGTATACACACAGGGGCATCACCAGTTAAAAAAGGGGTTTTTAAAAAATAAAATTTTTGCAGTTTAAAAAAAAAACCTTTTTAGAAGTATGGGGGAGTGACATTTTCGTGGGTCTGAGTTAGCCATTTAGTATAAATGGCAAAGCAGAAAGTCGACAAAAACTGAAAATAAAGAGGGCATTAAACGAGGATGTAGTGAAAAAAAATAAAAAGCAAAGGTTTCAAGCATTTTGCCAAAATTTCCCTTTTTGGGGGGGGGGGTCCCGCTATTTGGGGTCCCTCCCCCCCCTTTCCGGGGGGTTGATTCTTCCCGCCGCCGAGGCGGGGGGGCTCTTTAAATGGCCCCGGCGGGGTGCGCTAGTGCGCTACTTGGGGCCCCGGGGCTCCTAAGGGGGTGTAAACGGCCGTGCGCCGCTTCACCCCCCCGGGTCTCGCTGGGAGGGAGGAGGGAGGAGGGGGTGTTCCCTCCTCCCCCTGTATGTCGGCGCGGTGTGTGGCCGCACATAAGGTCAGGGCGCAGGGGGGAAATGGGCCCCGGGTCAGGGGGGAGTGACGGGGCTGCTCCACTTCCCCTCGCCGCTGAGGGAGATCGGGCGGGAGCGGGCCGCGTGCAGGAGCCCTGGTGGGTAAGTGGGGTTTTTTTTATTTTATTTTTTTTTAGCTATGGGGGGGGGTCTGCCTGAACAATGGGGGCACTACCCGGAACAATGGGGGCCTTTCCCGGCAAAAGAGGGGGCATCTACCCGGAAAAAGAGGGGGGTTACCTGGCAACAATGGGGGCATTACTGGCAAAAGGGGGGATACCCGGAACAGGGGGGGGCACTACCAGTGGGGAAAAAATGGGGGGCATCTACCCCGGCAACAAGGGGGCACTACCCCGGCAAAGAGGGGGCAATAAATGGCAAAAGGGGGGCCAAAATGGCAACAATGGGGGATCTACCTGGCAACAATGGGGGGCCTACCTGGCAACAGAGGGGACATTCTATGGAACAGGGGGGCATCTACCCGGAACAATGGGGGCAATACTGGCAACAATGGGGGCTACCCGGTAAAATGGGGGATCTACCCGGCAACAGGGGGAATACCTGGAAGAGGGGGCACTATGGCAACAAGGGGCACTACCTGGCGACAGAGGGGGCACTACCTGGCAAACAATGGGGACATCTACCTGGCAACAATGGGGGCACTACCTGGCACCAGAGGGGGCACTACCTGGCAACAATGGGGGCATCTACTGGCTACAGAGGGGGCACTAACCGGTGGCACTACAGGAGGGGGCACTACCTGGCAACAATGGGTGCACTACCTGGCAACAGAGGGGGCACTACCTGGCTACAATGGGGGTCTACCTGCCTAACAAAGGGGGCACCTACTTGGCTACAAGGGGGCATCTACCTGCCTGTAAGGGGCACTACCTGCTTATGGGGGGTTACTACCTGGCTATAAGGGCATCTACCTGGCTTTCTTCCAAAGCCGTTATGCAGTTAGGTGGAGTGGGTGTGGCTTTTTGAAGGGGCATGGCATACCGGAAAGATGGGCGTGTCCATGCAAATTTTTGCCGCGGCGCCTACAATCTCCTGCTTTTTCAATTTCAAAAGTTGGCAACTATGGTTTCAAGTTATGGAAGAGACAGAAGAATTACTATAGGTGTAGATAAATGAAAAACCGAACGTTGGTAATAATGTTATGAATCAGCCAGAAGGCATTAAATACATTCACATTTTTGCTTATTACTGATTGCCACTCAACCAGTTTTCCAGAACGAATTGTGACAGGATTGCTTTCTTACAACTGATAGATTTCAGCTGATGTCAGGACTTTCCATGGCTTTTTCACCTTTCTTCAAGTCTTCAATACTTTTTCTCTGTGTTATTTCTTATTATTACACATAAGTTATGGACCTCTATTGTTTGATTTCTTTGCCTGTGTAGATTGGATGGGTTGTTACCAACATCTGGTGAGAACTTCATGCTAATAGATCATTGCTCAAAGTTGAATACAGGGTTCACAAGAGCCAAAGGTTAGGGACCTATGCTTTAGGGTGATTTCACACGGTGTGTTTTTGTTGCGTCTTTGGTGCATTTTTGATGCGTATTTTGTGCAGGAAGGCACAGCAATTAATGCTGTACATTGCTGCACAAAAATCTCAGTAAATTAGTGGTAAAAATCACGGTAATTGCCGCAATTTTTGTGCAGCAATGTACAGCATTAATTGCTGTGCCTTCCTGCACAAAAAACGCATCAAAAACACCCTTAGGGCTTGTTCACACTGAGTTTTCACTCCGTGTTACAAGCGCTTTTTAGCTCCGTCTCGGGGACCGACAGGACGGACGCAGAGATGGATCTAAACATTTAGCAGTGAGTTTATTACTGCGGGCTATAAGTTTCCCCTGCTCTGTCGGGTGATCGGAACACCCGATGACCGGACAGAGCCCGGGGAACGGCTGCACAGTCAGCCCTGGGGACCTAGAATGGCCCCAGAGCTGTCTGTGTATGAAGCCAGTGACTAGGACGCAATGTGTGCTGTCCAGATCACTGCCTGTGTCAAATTGACATAGATTAGAATGTATTAGTATATATGAATATTCTAATACATTACTAAGTGTAAAAAAAAAAATTAAAATGTTAAAAAAATGTAAAACAGTTCTCCCTTCATGGGAGTAAAAAATTAAAAAAAAAAAAACAGAAAAAGTGTAAGAAAAAAGAATAAAAAAATAAATAAAAGAAAAATAAATATTTAGTAAAAAATAATTGTGCATAAATTACACACACAAAAAAACCTACACATATTAGGTATCCACATGACCGTAATAACCTGTAGAATTAATCTAACAAGTTATTAAGTGTGAAATGTGAATGGTGTAAAAAAAAAATACAAAAAAATAAATACTGTAATTATTTATAAGTGAACTTAAACTATTCCCTCATAAAGTACAACTTGTCTTGAATAAAACGAGGCCCCATACAACTCAGTCATTGAAAAAATAAAAAAGTTACAACTGTTGAAACGCAACGAGGCAAAAACTAAAAAAAATTTCTGGTCATTAACTACTTTTCAGGCGTTCGGCTTAAGGGGTTAACATTTGATCTCATCCATTTCATCAATTTATGTATTAAAAGTTAGAGGGAACCTGTCAAATTGATCGTGCTGCAGACAGCATGTTATAGAGCAAGAGGAGCTGAGTACACTGATATATAGTTCTGTGGGGAAAGATTCAGTAGAAGTTGGTTTTATTCATTTAAATCCCAACGTATTCTGGGTTAAAGAGTCCAGTAGGCGGGCCTATCAGTGACTGACCGTAATCTCTGTATATAAATTAATACAAGGAAGGCTGTCAATCACTAATAACACTGCCTAGTGGTCTCCTTAACCTAGAATAAACAGAGCTTAAAATGTATAAAATATAAGTTCTACTGTACGCAGAACAATATATCAATCTACACAGCTCTTCCTTTTCTATTACATGTTACCAGCAGATCTGACAGCATTTATGATGTGACAGGTTCCCTTTAAGTTTTACTTTTACTTTCACAGCAATTAATCAGTGATATATTTAGCAAATATAGATGTATTTTTTGCACTTGGAGGATGTTCTCATTTGTTGATTCAGTGATAGAATAATGGTGGAACAGTGTTCATTAAAATTCAGTACTTGCCTCTGATAATTCACATTTCATCAATTTTCTGGAATTGCTTCCTCTGAAATTCCAATCTTTCATTTGACTTCTTTTGCACTGCAAAAATCCTCGACTATCATTCCTATCTCTTGCATTTTGTTGAAAAAAAATATTTTCTCTGCAAATATTTTCTAGTTAATATACTACTACCCAAAATAAATTACTCTGCAATAGATAAGAAAATTGGGAAAAGTCAATTGCAGTGTCACTGACAGTCACCAGATGGCGGTGGGACCTTCTTTTTGTGTGAAAGAATGAAAGTTTCAGGTGAGCCTTCTGCTTCTGATTTTGTGAGATCGCTATTCTAACAGAATCAAGGTCTAGACTATCAGAAGGAAATAAAGATTTGGGATACTGCAGCACTGGTAAGAACAGATAGTATGCTACTGGTGACAATCTGTACATGTATAATGTAAGATGATATACATTTTCTATTTCTGAAGTGTATAGTATATATAGAATGTTAATCCAAGAAGAAATGCAAACCCTTTCGGTAACACATTGAGTGACGTTGGGGATTTATCTAGATCTTCAAAAAACGCAAGGGGGCTCCGCGGGCAAGCACACCTGGGAAGCGCACGCTGAGGGCGTGCAAGAGGCACAGGAGGATATCCACAAAGATTCCAGACAAGGAACTCACCCAGAACCCCATTCCTATAATGGGGATCCCAACAGAGACATATGAGGAAGAGAGGGAACATGATTTGGACCACAATGTTTTGAATTTGTCTGCATGTGTTTTGACGATAAATCAAATTAGAGTACTTGGCAGGCGTTTGAATTATGTGCCCACAGTAGATTTTAATTTTTATGAAACCATTAAAGATGTCAACCGATTTGTTAGGTCATTAACTGTTAAGAAACATTTATTTACTGAATCTAGGGTCCCCAGTGAAAATATTGATTTGAATAAGTCTATTGATTTTTTTTCCGAGAGGATTAGAATTTGAGGAGCAAAGGTCCATCCTGTTATTAGAAAATCTAAATGACGATATTGTACAAACGGCCAACATAACAGTGGAAGATGTAGATCTACAATATATTAAGAACAGTGATTTTTATCCCATCAACTCTAGAGCAGTGGTTATGGAGGACTTACAGTTTCTAGTAGAACAGGAGTTGAGGGATTTACACTTACAACAGTCTTGTGGACCTAGGAACATGACTAGGGAGGAATTTGAAGCCCTTAAGCAATTGCAACAGAATCAGCATATCATAGTGCGTGCATCCGATAAAGGGGGCACGGTGGTGTTAGACAACTGTACTGTAAGGAAGTAGACAGTATGTTATTTGACACACAAGTATGATTATGAAATTTCCTAGAGTGCCAGTATTTTACGCACTTCCCAAGGTACATAAGGGGAATTTTCCTCCCCCTTTGCCTCCTATCATATCAGGAATTTGTTCCATTTACGAACATGTAAATACCTTGCTGGATCGTCATCTCCAGCCTTTGGTCTTTAGATCCACTAGTTACTTACGTGACTCTGGAGAAGTTTTGAGGTATATGGATGGTATCACATGGAAGCCGTCTTTCAGATGGCTCTCATGTGATATTGTCGCTCTATATGCCTCTATTCCCCACAGTCTGGCACTTACTTCCCTTATGAGAGTTGGATAGATATACCAAATATAACGATGTTTTGAAGCAATATATTTTTTCCGTAACTGAATTTCTACTTGGGACACAATTATTTTTTCTTTCATGACAATTTTTATTTGCAGATTCAAGGTTGTCCAATGGGGGCATGTTTTTCACCCTCATTGGCTAATATATTTGTCAATTGGTGGGAAGAAAAATATGTTTATTCCATTGATAACATTTTTGCATCAGATATTTTTTTGGAGGGTAGGAAAATTTGATATACCCGCTCTTTTGGCGGGGATCGCAAATCATACCAAAAGTTTGTGGAATATTTAAACAACAACCAAGAAAATCGTAGATTTACGTTTGATACGCATGAAACAGAAATTTCGTTCTTGGATTTAACGTTGATGGGAGAGCCTATTAATGGTAAAATGCACAGCAAGACTTATAGAAAACCCATCTCGGGCAACAGTATTTTGTGTGCTTCTAGTTGACATCCAAGCCATATTACTACAAATCTCCCCATAGGTGAGTTCATTAGGGCCAAGAGAAATTGCAGTCGCCCGGAGGACTATGATAGGGAAAAGGATGTAGTTACCAACAGATTGAAAAGAAGAGGTTACAAAAATTGGCAAATAAATAGGGCTATAACTAAAGTACAAAACAGGGATAGAAAGGAATTAATTTCCAAATCTAGAGAAAATAGGGAAGGGAATGGATCCCGCTTGTGTTTTATTACACAATTTAGTAGGCAGTATGGGGAGATTATAAAGATCATACAGAAGTACATACCTGTACTAACAGTAGATAAAACCTTGAGAGAAATACTTAAAGATGGTTGTAGTTACATATCTAGAAGACCTAGAACTAAGGAAATTTGTTTTACCCAGTATGTGTACTAAAGGATCCACACGAAAAAGAGACACATGGATGAACTTTAAAGGTTCCTATAAATGTGGTACCAGTAGGTGTGGACTTATATAAAATACATATTTTGCTGAATTGTCACAGTACACTTTTGTCTATTTATTTTTGGTGAAATTTTATCCCTTTTGAAATACTGGGTTGCACCACTGGGTTTTCTCAGTACTAGGATCAGAGAACACGTGTATGACAGGAGAATCTAAGCATTTTCGTGATCTACACCAAGGCAATTTGGATCATTTTAAGGTAATGGCTATAGAAAGGGTAGATAAACCTAAGCGAGGTGGAGACTGGAGAAAGATCCTTACTAACAGGGAGGCGTACTGGATCCTGACAATGGATATCAGATTCCACATGGTCTAAATTATAGATCTGATTTGCTATATATTTACTGATTTATATTTATTATCATGCATTGTAAATTTTTTATCAGTGTAGTTTTCAGAGTCATATTTATGGGATGGGGGGAATTCTCAGGTGTTTTTTACATCATTAGAGGTTGGGGCTCTAATATTGAAATGTTGGAGTGACTTTGGGGTATGGGAAGAAAAAAGGGCCGGTTAACGGGGCCGAAAAACGTAAACATGGCACTATTTTTATGTTTTTAAACTTTTTTTTTACAACATCTTTAAAAAGAGTGGTTTTTCTTATCGCTTTTGGGAAACAAAACACACACAGTGCGGATCACTTTTCCCTGTTTCCACAATCCAAGAAGAAAGCAGAGGATCTAGTCATATGTTCTATAGGTTCTATGACGAAGGGCTAGATTTATCCTGAAATGTGTAAACTGCTCCTTGCATGTGGAAACATGGCAATAAAGTGTTTCAATAAATATTTTTTGTTTTATTACAGGGGAAACTGGATTCTCTGCTCTCTTCTGGTATTATATTGGCAACAATCCTCGCTTTTCCTTCTACCCTTGGCACTGGTAAGACTGGTACAGTAGAACTTATCTTGTTTATATATGATGTAAAAGGGGTAGTCCAGTTTAGATAAAACTTAAATAAAAAGTTACTGGTACCCAATTAGAAAAACCAAACCTATACTCACCTTCCTCCTCACCTCTATCCAGTGCTGGCTCTCCCCGGTCTTCTTTCTGTCTTTTTCTGAATGCAAACAGAAGACCGGGCAGATGAACTCGACAACCACTTTAGTGTAAGGCCTTCCCCCGGCACGGGTTTTCGGACGGTTTTTCACCGGTTTGCGGTTTTTCAGACCGCCGAAAAACCGCCGAAAATGAGCACAATTTTGCTCTATGGAAAACCCATGCAGCATCCCCACTGCACGGGTTTTTCCCCCCGGCGGTTTTGTCGCCGGGGGTCCCCGGCAAAACATTTAACATGCACAATCCCGTCCGGTTTTTCGGGCGGGAAATGTGCTGCTCAATGGAGGGGGGGGGCTGTTCTCCGCCATCGGGAAAAAGCCTCCCCCCCCACGCCCTGGGACGGGCGCAAAACAGGACAAATACTGGCCGGCAAACCGGACGGTATTTGTCTTGTGCCGTGTGAACGCGCCCTAAGTGTTTGCACTTTAAGGCTATGTTCACACGGCGTAATTGCGTGCCATACAGTACGCCTCGCAATTACGCCAGGTGTTTGGGAGTCGCGCTAATCGGCGCGTACCCACGCGTCACGCGGGGGCGGCAGCCCACTGGTCCCATAACCTCTTACTCTCAGCCAAGCGCCCTGAAAAGTGACATGTTTCTTTTTCTCCCCCGGGTACAATATGATCGTATTGTATGCCCGGGGAGAGGAGGCGTAATCCATAGTTCTCCATATTTGCTCTGTATATGAACCACATACGGTATATGTACCAGTGGGTAAATTTTGGTGGGCTGGATCCCCTGCAGCAGACATGCAGCGTAACAATAAATGCAAAATAACTCACTAATTGATGAAGAGCTGACCCGTATTAACAAACTGTAATTATTATACACTTCTCACAAAACGGTAGGGATATTTGGCTTTTGGTTGAAATTTCAGAATGAATATAACATTTCTTGAATATTTTTTAAAAAATTTAAAAAAGGGAAAACCATCTCTAATCTTTTGAAAGCACCGTTCCCAACGTTTATGTTTTAGACTTTTTTTAAGAACTTGCTGATCTCTAACCATGAGCTTAATGGCAAAATTTACAGCTGCTGTTGGATCCCTAAATCGCCTAATAAATTTAGGGGATCAATTTTTAAATTTAAATTTTAAAAATCCTCCTCACATGCTGTTTACATTTTGACATCTGAAGCAAGACAAAACCTTTCAAAGATCAAAAATACCCCCCTTTGTGAGGCTTCAAGCAATCGTCAATGGGAAGTGGGCCCCCGAGCTTAGAGAACACGAGTTTCCAGCACTTAGACACTTGGTTGCCTCTCAGTTCCCTTAAACCTGCCTGGAGTTGTGTGGCATTCACCATCCGGTTCCGCGGGACATTTTTTACAATGAAGCATTCTCGGGGTGATGTACCAAAAGGGAAAAACTTTGTTGCAACCTGCTGTGATACTCGTGCACATAAGCTCAGTGCCACTTCCATCTGAGAGATCCGCCCGAACCCCGTGGGTGAGGGACTAGGGTGAATTGTAAAGTGTTGTCTTGGTCTCATGATGTCCAAATGTGACCAGCATCATGAGGAGGACGGTTTAAACCTCAATTCAAATTGTTCCCCTAAGTGTATAGGAGGATTCAGGGATTAAACACCTGTTGTGACTTTTGCCCTTAAGCTCCTTGTTAGAGGTCAGCAAGTTGTGCAAAATGTACTGAAACACTGAACAGTTGGACGTGTGCAATCTAAAGTTAAGAGATGGGCTCATTTAGTTCATTTAAAAAAATGTTCAAGGCATTTATGTTCATCCTGAAATTTCAACAAAAGGCAAAATATCCCTAGGTTTTTGAGAGTAGTGTATATTCTGCTTTTGAATTTGTCTGATCGTTACTCTACTCAGGCTCGGACTGGGCCGCCGGGGGATCGGTGAATCCCCCGGTGGCCCCCCCTCCCCTCGAGCCGCTGTGGGCCCCGGAGGCAGTGCCGTCGCTCCCCGCGCCCAGACACTAATGTCCCCAACTCCCGGGGCTGCGCGGTGTCAGTGGAGCAGAGCGCCACTAGTGCTGCGCGCCGCTGATCTCCCTGGCAGGCCTAAGGCACTAGGCCTTAACCCTGCCAGGCACCGACCCCTACTGCTGACGTAGGCGGCGCAGTGACGTCACATCACCGTGCCGCCTATGCAGAGCCGCAGTATCCGGCGGGGCGCGGCTGGGAGCCGGAGCCAGGGCCAGGTAAGTGGCTGTTTGTTTTTGTTTTTTGTTTTTTTAAACTATCAATGGGGGCCTTGGCTACATAAAGGGGAGCCCTGACTACTAAAGGGGGCCTTGGCTACTAAAGGGGGCCCCTGACTACTAAAGGGGGGCCCTGACTACTAAAGGGGGCCCTGACTACTAAAGGGGGGCCCTGACTACTAAAGGGGGCCCAGGCTACATAAAGGGGGCCCTGGCTTCATAAAGGGGGGCCCTGGCTACATAAAGGGGGGCCCTGACTAAATAAAGGGGGGCTCTGACTAGTAAAGGGGGGCCCTGGCTACCTAAAGGGGGGCCCTGACTACCTAAAGGGGGGCCCTGACTACCTAGAGGGGGCCCTGACTAACTAAGGGGGTTCTGGCTACATAAAGGGGGCCCTGACTACTAGAGGGGGCCCTGGCTTCATAAACTGTGGCCCTGGCTACATACAGGGGGGCCCTGACTACTACAGGGGGGCCCTGGCTACATAACGGGGGGCCCTGGCTACATAAAGGGGGCCCTGGCTACATAAAGGGGGGCCCTGACTACTAAAGGGGGCCCAGGCTACATAAAGGGGGCCCTGGCTTCATAAAGGGGGGCCCTGACTACCTAAAGGGGGGCCCTGACTACCTAAAGGGGGCCCTGGCTACCTAAATACTAAAGGGGGCCCTGGCTACCTACACACTAGTTAAAGGGGGGCCCTGACTTCCTGCACACTAGTTAAAGGGGGGGCTGACTTCCTCCCACATAGCTAGAGGTGGGGGGGGCTGACTTACTGCACACTAGCTAAAGGAGGCCCCTAACTACCTGTATACTACCTAAAAGAGACCCCTAACTGCCTGTATACTACCTAAAGGAGGCCTTATCTGCCTGTATACTACCTAAAGGAGAACCCTAACTGCCTGTATACTACCTAAAGGAGACCCCTAACTGCCTGTATACTATCTAGAGGAGACCCCTAACTGCCTGTATACTACCTAAAGGAGGCCCTAACTGCCTGTATACTACTTCAAGGGAAGCCCTAACTGCCTGTATACTACATAACGGAGGTCTCTAACTGCTTGCAGCCTATATAAAGGGGACCCTAACTACCTACAGCTTACCTAACTGGGGGAAACCACCTATCTACAGCCTAACTAATTGGGACTCACCAACACCAACCTACAGTCTACGTAACTGGGGTCCACCAACCTAACGGTAGACAGAAACACTGAACAGTTGGACGTGTGCAATCTAAAGTTAAGAGATGGTTTCATTTAGTTCATTTAAAAAAATGTTCAAGGCATTTATGTTCATCCTGAAATTTCAACTAAAGGCCAAATATCCCTAGGTTTTTGAGAGTAGTGTATATTCTGCCTTTGAATATGTCTGATCGGTACTCTACTCAGGCTCGGACTGGGCCACCGGAGGATCGGTTAATCCCCCGGTGGGCCCCCCGCTCCTCGAGCCGCTGTGGGCCCCGGAGGCAGTGCCGTCGCTCCCCGCGCCCAGACACCGGGCCCGGTAGCCGGGGACTAATGTCCCCAACTCCCGGGGCTGCGCGGTGTCAGTGGAGCAGAGCGCCACTAGCGCTGCGCTCCGCTGATCTCCCTGGCAGGCCTAAGGCACTAGGCCTTAACCCTGCCAGGCACCGACCCCTACTCCTGATGTAGGCGGCGCGGTGACGTCACATCACCGTGCCGCCTATGCAGGGCCGCAGTATCCGGCGGGGCGCGGCCAGGAGCCGGAGCCGGAGCCAGGGCCAGGTAAGTGGCTGTTTGTTTTTTGTTTTTTTTAAACTATCAAAGGGGGCCTTGGCTACATAAAGGTGGGCCCTGACTACTAAAGGGGGGCCTTGGCTACTAAAGGGGGCCCCTGACTACTAAAGGGGGTCCCTGACTACTAAAGGGGGGCCCTGACTACTAAAGGGGGACCTGACTACATAAAGGGGGGCCCTGACTACTAAAGGGGGACCCTGACTACTAAAGGGGGCCCTGGCTACCTAAAGGGGGGCCCTGACTACCGAAAGGGGGTCCCTGACTACCTAACGGGGTCCCTGGCTACATAAAGGGGGCCTGACTACTAAAGGGGGGCGTTGCTTCATAAATGGGGGGGCTGGCTACATAAACGGGGGCCCTGGCTACATAAAGGGGGCCCTGGCTACATAAAGGGGGGCCCTGGCTACATAAAGGGGGCCTTGACTACTAAAGGGGGCCCAGGCTACATAAAGGGGGCCCTGACTACTAAAGGGGGCCCTGGCTACATAAAGGGGGCCTTGGCTACTAAAGGGGGCCCTGGCTACCTAAATACTAAAGGGGGGCCCTGACTACCTACACACTAGCTAAAGGGGGGCCCTGACTTCCTGCACACTAGCTAAAGGGGGGGCTGACTTCCTGCACACTAGCTATAGGGGGGGCTAACTTACTGCACACTAGCTAAAGGAGGCCCATAACTACCTGTATACTACCTAAAAGAGACCCCCTATCTGCCTGTATACTACCTAAAGGAGGCCTTAACTGCCTGTATACTACCTAAAGGAGACCCCTAACTGCCTGTATACTACCTAAAGGAGACCCCTAACTGCCTGTATACTATCTAAAGGAGACCCCTAACTGTCTGTATACTACCTAAAGGAGGCCCTAACTGCCTGTATACTACTTCAAGGGAAGCCCTAACTGCCTGTATACTACATAACGGGGATCTCTAACTGCTTGCAGCCTATATAAAGGGGACCCTAACTACCTACAGCTTATCTAACTGGGGGAAACCACCTATCTACAGCCTAACTAATTGGGACTCACCAACACCAACCTACAGTCTACGTAACTGGGGTCCACCAACCTAACTGTAGACAATCTACTTTCCTAACTGGGGCCTGCTCATCTACCTGGGGGCTGTTTACCTACCCACCTGTGGCTAGGTACCCACCAGCCTACCTGGGGATGGCCTACCAACTTATCCAGCGGGTTCTACCTACCTAAATAGGGCCTATCTAGTTACCTGGGGCCTTGCCTATTTGCCTACCTACCTAGGGTCTTGCCTTCCTACCTGGTTGTAGCATTATCTCCAGGTGGTTAGTTCTCTCCCCACCCTCCAACCCCTTAGGATACCAGGTCTCTAAATTATGGCTTGTACCCGCTCTCCCACCCCTGGGCAGTTTGTACTCATCATGGAACAACCCTTTATGTTTCTCTAACAAATATTATTAGTAAGTGTAAGCTGTGTAAAACATTAGCTCAAGCTATTAGATGCAGGCTAAAAGGCTACTTTTAAGGTAGTAATGGGCCCCTTACCTATGAGGTCCTGGGTGTTTGTATAGTGGTAGTATACACTCACCGGCCACTTTATTAGGTACACCTGTCCAACTGCTCGTTAACACTTAATTTCTAATCAGCCAATCACATGGCGGCAACTCAGTGCATTTAGGCATGTAGACATGGTCAAGAGAATCTCCTGCAGTTCAAACCGAGCATCAGTATGGGGAAGAAAGGTGATCTGAGTGCCTTTGAACGTGGCATGGTTGTTGGTGCCAGAAGGGCTGGTCTGAGTATTTCAGAAACTGCTGATCTCCTGGGATTTTCACGCACAACCATCTCTAGGGTTTACAGAGAATGGTCTGAAAAAGAAAAAACATCCAGTGAGCGGCAGTCCTGTGGGCGGAAATGCCTTGTTGATGCCAGAGGTCAAAAGGAGAATGGGCAGACTGGTTCGAGCTGATAGAAAGGCAACAGTGACTCAAATAGCCACCCGTTACAACCAAGGTAGGCAGAAAAGCATCTCTGAACGCACAGTACGGCGAACTTTGAGGCAGATGGGCTACAGCAGCAGAAGACCACACCGGATGCCACTCCTTTCAGCTAAGAACAGGAAACTGAGGCTCCAATTTGCCCAAGCTCATCGAAATTGGACAGTAGAAGATTGGAAAAATGTTGCCTGGTCTGATGAGTCTCGATTTCTGCTACGACATTCGGATGGTAGGGTCAGAATTTGGCGTCAACAACATGAAAGCATGGATCCATCCTGTCTTGTATCAACGGTTCAGGCTGGTGGTGGTGGTGTCATGGTGTGGGGAATATTTTCTTGGCACTCTTTGGGCCCCTTGGTACCAATTGAGCATCGTTGCAACACCTTGTGTAATCTATGCCACGAAGAATTGAGGCAGTTCTGAAGGCAAAAGGGGGTCCAACCCGTTACGAGCATGGTGTACCTAATAAAGTGGCCGGTGAGTGTACACCTGTCATTGACTAAAAATCCCTGTTCCTGACTTTGTAATTAAGTATTATGTTCTTTCCCATATTGTTGGTTTATATAGTTAAGATAGTGGCGAGAGACATGACTAAATAAAGCTAAATTTGCTGCAGTGCATGGATCTGCCTCGGTTCAGACCTTATGGTGGCATTATTAAGCCGTGCATGATGTAGCTATTTACAGTATGTGCTCTAGGAACAGGACCAGACTGGAAATCTGCCTGACCAGGCAGATTCCCAATGAGTTGCCAGGTTCTGGGCCACTGTGGCTACCCCAGGTATCTAGGGAACATGCCCCTGATTTGTCTTTTGTTGATGGCCCCAATAAGTGTATCAATGACTCAGGATGCAGATACAGTTGAAATCTATGGTGGAGAAGAGAGCCTCTGGGTCCCTGCTCTTCAATCTCTTTTCAGGCCTAAAACAGCCTTTGGTCTACAAGAATGTGAGGTGCACAGAAGACAGCGCAATGATAACGCAATGACAACCCAGCATCTCTCCGACTGTGTGGAGCCTCGGACTTGCTCAGTGTGCACCCAGCCTGTGTTGTCCTCTTGTAGGCCACAGGTCTAAACCAACTTGCAGTTCAGAAGAAACCGCAGGAGGTGAGTATAAGGATTTTTTTTTATTCTAAAGCTGAGAAAGGGGCACTAATAGAGAAAATGGACACAGAGGGGACACTACAAAGAGAAGGGTCACTATAAATAGAAGGGGGCATAGAGGGGGCACTAATAAAGAAAGTAACACAGAAAAGGCACTGATAAAGAGAAAAGGACTAAAGGAAGGCATTTATGAAGAAGGGACCACAAAAGACACAATTGTTAAAGAGAAGACGCTACAATGGGGGCAGTAATAAAGAGAAGGGGGCATTCTTAGAGGGAAGGGGTTCTCAGGTGGCACTATCAGAGAGAAGGGGCAGTGTTACAGGAAAGGAGACGAAGAGGGATAATTATTACTGCAATGGGGGCACAGAGGGGGCATTTATTCTTCAATAGAGTTTTTTTGTCAAAACCGCATTGACTGGGACAAGGTGTTTGAAAATAACAGAACAAATAATAAATGGGAGCTCTTTAAAAACATCTTAAGCGCCCACTGTGAGAGGTACATACCATATGGTAATAAAATAATTAGAAACAGGAAAAACCCAATGTGGATCAACAGAGATGTAAAGGAGGCAATAAATAACAAAAAGAAAATGTTTCAGCTACTAAAACAGGGGGGCAGTGAAGAGGCACTAAAAAGCTATAAGGAAAAAAAGAAAATATGTAAAATAATGAAAAAGACAGCAAAGCTGTAGACGAAAAGACATATTGCTATAGAAAGTAAAAGTATATTTTTTAACTATATAAATAATAAAAAGATTAAAACAGAAAATGTTGGCTGTATTTACCGAGGAGGATGACCTTCCTGTTGATGAGCAGAGGGATGAGGGAAACTCCAATTTAAATATTTCTTGTCTAACCCAGGAAGAAGTGCAGCTTCACCTTAAATAGGATTATTTCTTGTCTAACCTAGGAAGAAGTGCAGCTCCACCTTAAATAGGATTAAAGTAGACAAAATCCCCAGGTCCTGATGGTATACGCCCCCGTGTCCTAAGGGAGTTAAGTGATATCATAGATAGGACCCTATTCTTAATATTTATGGACTGTTTAATAACGGGGTATGTCCCAAAGGACTGGCGCATGGCAAATGTGGTGCCAATATTCCAAAAAGGGTCAAAGAGTGATCCTGGAAACTGTAGGCCAGTAAGTTTAACCTCTGTTGTGGGTAAAATGTTTGAAGGATTTCTCAGAGATGCTATCCTGGAGTATTTCACTGAAAATAAATGTATAACTCCGTTCCAGCATGGGTTCATGAAGGATCGGTCCTGTCAGACTAATCTCATCAGCTTCTATGAGGAAGTTAGTTCTAGACTGGATCGTGGAGACCAGAGGCGTAACTTCAAGCTCTTGGGCTCTAGTCCAAAAAGTGAAATGGGGCCCCCCATTTACCATGTGCCATTTATAATTCTGGTATCTTCCTATGTGGCAGAAGTGCTTTTGGGCCCCATAAGGCTCCAGGGCCCGGTAGCAACTGCACCCTCTGCACCCCCTATAGCTACGCCCCTGGTGGTGAGGCATTGCATGTTGTATATCTAGATTTTTCTAAAGCATTTGAGACTATGCCACATAAAAGGTTGGTAAGTTAAATGAGAATGCTTGGAATGGGGGGAAATGTGTGCAAGTGGGTAAGCAACTGGTTCAGTGATAGAAAACAAAGGGTGGTGATTAACGGTACATACTCTGAGTGGACCCCTGTTACTTGTGGGGTACCACAGGGCTTAGTATTGGGCCCTATCCTCTTTAACATTTTCATTAATAATCTTACACATGGATTGTACAGTAGAATATTGATCTTTTCAGATGATACTAAGCTCTGTAAAGCAATCAACACAATAGAGGATAATGTGTTATTACAAAGGGATCTGGATAAGTTGGAGGCCTGGGCAGAGAAGGGGCAGATGAGGCACAGATAAATGCAAGGTTATGCACATGGGGAGGAAAAATCCATTACATTACATGTTACACGAAAAAAACACTATGAAAAAGTGACATGGAAAAGGATTTGGGAATCCTAGTGGACAGTAAACTTAATTGTAGCAGCCAGTGTCAGGTAGCAGGATCATGGGGTGTATGAAAAAGTCACTGGTCAGACCACACATGGAATATTGTGTAGCGTTTTGAGTACCAGTGCGCAGGAAAGACATTGTAGAGCTTGAACAGGTACAGAGCTGGGCAACAAAAATAATAAAAGGACTGGGTAGACTGCAATACCCAGAAAGATTAGCAAGGTTAGGGTTATTTCATGTAGAGAAAAGACGGCTTCAAGATACATAATAAATATGTTTAACTATATTAGAGGTCACTATAGAGATCTCTCTCAAAATTTATTTATACACAGGACTGTATACAGGACAAGGGGGAATCCTCTACGCTTATAGGAAAGAACGTTTCTAAAGGGTTTCTTTACTGTAAGCGCAGTGAGACTGTGGAATTCTCTGCCAGAGGAACTTGTCATGGTGAATTCAATAACAGAGTTCAAAAAGGGTCTGGATGCATTTATAGAGTGTAATAATATAACAAGCAGGGCTGGATTGGGACTCAAAAACAGCCCTGGCACACAGGTCCCACCAGCCCATATACAAAGTTTTCTGATTTTCGTAGTAGAACAAATGCACATAATACTTCAAATGAATGCAATAAAAATGCAGTATGATAATAACAGTTAGATTTCTAATGAACAATATGATTTAAATGCTATATATATGTATATCAAAACAACAAATTATACTTTTGTCTCCCAAAATAAATGCCAAATGGAGGTACGTAGGCAGACGGACATGGCCCAAGGAAGGTACGTAGGCCAAGGGAGGTACATAGGCGTTCGGGCAGGCACCAAGGGAGGTACGTAGGCAGGTGGGCACCAAGGGAGGTACGTAGGTGTTCGGGCAGGCACCAAGGGAAATACGTGGGCACTCAGGTGGGCACCAAGGGACTGACGTAGGCGTTCGGGCAGGCTCCAAGGGAGGTACCAGGGCTGTGGAGTCGGAGTCGTGGAGTCGGTATCCATTTTGCAGGAGTCGGAGTTGGTAAAAAATGGGCCGACTCCGACTCCTTAAATATATAATAATTTGGTCCAGTTAGTTCAATGCAATGCCAAGAGCAAGAGGAATTGGGTCCGGACAGTGCTACTGCTACCTTGTCTTCAGCCTCATCACATGAGGAGTTGATGACATGGAACAGACAAAGCGCTGCCACAGGGGAAAAGATTCCGCTTCCATAGCAAACCGATTGACCAGATTTCAGCAAAAATTTTCAATTCATATTTACAATTTATTAAAGTTTTATGTGTTCGAAAGTCGTATCCTATAAATATATTTTACATTTATATCGAAAAGCAAAAGGGTAACAATGTTTTGGGCTTGTGACTTTCAGGCTTCGTATCTCACCATCCACTACAGCTTTCAATGTGAGACTCCCATCATTTTATAGACAATCCTCTTAGCTTTCAAACATAACTTTTACCTTCAACTATTTAGCATCTACTTAGTTCTATAGATTCTTCTCATGTAACTGCATTGTTACTGTTTTGCTCCTGGTGGTGGGACAAATCACAACCTGTTCTCACATTCCCGAATAGCACCGGACAACACGCATTACACAGGTCTGGAATGATGGCTCGAAAAAAGGTGAAGAAGCCTCAACTTCAATCTCGTCATAAGAAGCGTCGGCTTGAGATTGCCAAAAAGTAAGAAAAATGGAAGATTGGAAACGGGTGATTTGGAGTGCATTTCGCAGCATATTTCGCGACGTACTGCGCTTAATATGCAGGGAAATGTGCTCCATAATTACGATAATCCATAGCTCTCATAGAGAACTAGGGATTATGCCTCCTGTCTCCGCGTGTAAAATACGATCGGATTGTCCGCGCGGAGAGATAAGTGACATGTTGATTACCCGCCTCGAGTAATGCATGTCTACACGCCCCCCACACCTCACGCGCCTCAGTAGTACACGCTGAGCAGTGCGAGCTCCCGAAGCACACTTT
>JAODAL010018735.1:0-73950 GCA_025379985.1 Phyllomedusa bahiana | reverse complement strand
CTTGTACATTCTCTGGCTTCTTTCTCTGACTTTAGCAGTGAGAAATAGTGATGAGCGATTAAATAGACAAAAGTTGAAATCGGCACAATTATTATGTTAATCGCGGTTTCGCGAAAATCCGATTATTTTCCTTAAAATTGGATCATAATCTCATATGATTAAAATTGCGCCTTTTTAGGCTTTCCTTAATTTGGCGGTACCAATCAGTGCAGAGCACAAAAGGGGGTGAAGAAGTCCCCATGGGGTGTGGGATTCATTGGTGCAAAACAATTCCTGGTTTTTGTATGTCAGTCCCATTTCCCTGCCAGCAATTCTCTTGTACTCTGTGAACGAAAAAAAATTGTGTCTCTCGGGAAAGTTTTATAAAGCTAGGAGAGACTGACCCCGCGGTTTTTACTACAGAAAGGATCCTTGATAGGTGTTAGTTACTTGGGTTTTAAAGCAAATTAGACAATTTGTTAGTTTTTGTTAAGATTTTAAAAAGGGCCATTTTTTGGTCCACATGTTATCTGAACACTTGGCAATTCCCGTGTGGTTCTTTGTCATAAGCGTGCATTTCCATTTTTTTGTTTTCATTTTTTTCATTTGATGTTTTCGCGGGCTATTTCTGGTGACGCCAAATCACTTTTTTGCAAAAAAAACCCCCTGCTTAACATTTTGCTTCTACTCTATATTGTTGTTTTTTTTTTGTTTGTTCTCATATGTAATTTGTAAAATCTTTAATAAAAATTGTTTAAAAAAAAAAAAAAGAAAGCAACCTTTCTACTTAGTGAAGAATAAATTTAGCTGGTTTCAGGATGGCTTATAAAAAGGTGTCTCATTGCCAAGGTGTCAAATAAGAAAAATTCTGAGGGTAAAACCAAGCTTGTCCAAGACCTTCGCAACTTTATGTTGTAAACATACTGGGGGAAGGTTTAAAGAAGAAAAAAACTACGGAAGGAAAATTACAGCTCGGTTCATAGAAGAAGTCCACAGATCCTTCAGGATTTGAAGAGTGTTTGTGGGGAAGAATGGGCTAAAATCACACTTGAGCAATGCATGCGACTAGTTTCTAAATAAAGAAGGCATCTTGTCATCACCAACAAAAGTTTTGATACGAAGCCCTAAATACATTTCAGTAAATGTGTTCAATACTTTTTCCCTGTGTCATTTCTCGTTAATACACATAACTTAATTTATGAACATCTATGGTTTGATGTGTTTGCCTGTTGATTGGATGAAATTTTACGACATCTGGTGGAATTTCACTCAAATCGGTAGCACCTTTAGAAATAAATTTACTTAAAAATTTGGGAAGTTGAATACTATTTCACCCATGTAAGGGAAACCCCATCACCTTCCCTTGTCTTTATATTATCTTATTTTTCGTATTAGGATATATATGTTTATCACAGGCAGGTTTACAGCCACTGTTGATTTTCAACTATAATTGTGAAGGTTTCCATTATGTTGCCCAATCCCTGCTTTCCTCAATTCTTTGGTTATCTCCCCAGTTCTAGGCTTTTGCTTTTTTAACCCTCGTTTTTGTTATTTCCGAAATCCACCTATTCCAGATGTGGGGTCACGATCTCCTTCCTTCTAATGAATATTGAGGTCACATCTACAGACTCCATTAACAAAGAGACATAACAAATAGAAATGGTTTTAGGACGGACAACAGAAAGGGGGAAGATTGTTTTCTCAATTTGGGTTCAATGTGATTGGGGTTCCAAAACTGGGGAGGTGGGTCGAGCCTCAGAGAATCACAAGACAAACACATCTATCTATTAATGTAATGATTCCACTTTATTATCAGAGTGTTCCACTTTGTATAAGTCACATACAAAAATTATTTCATGCCTCTTGGGGGATAGTTTTTTTTTTCCCCAAAAAAAAAAAACCTCAGTGTAACAGTTTCTTTAAGATTTCAGGTATGTACACAGGCAATTAGCTCCAAATAGGAAAGGGGACGACTTCAAGATAAACTTTTTGTACAAAATATACTGTGAACGTTTTCAGGCCCTCTTAACAGCATTTGGGCCCCCCGGGGCCGGCCCCCCAAACCACTCACGGAATAAATAAATACATTACGAAAATTTTTAACCTCAAAAAATTGTCATTTAGGACCCCATAGGGTCAGCAACGGGTCATGTCACCTCAATGGCAGTGACTACACATGATAGTAAGAGGAAATAACCCCCGACATCCAGGGAACCCAAAAAGGAAAACACCTATCCGAGTAGTTCTTCTTCCCTTTTCTTCTCCATCCGGCCCAGAATGCCATGACGACTTTGCCTGACCATAACTCGTCCCTGAAGAATTTAAGCAAAAAAACTTCGAATTTTTCGCCCCTTCCCTACCAATTCCCTACCTCTTTTGGGGGCCCCCCCATTTAATAAGTATTTTCACCATTAAGTAATAATAAAATAATAAAATCTTTATTTATATGGGGCCAACATATTCCCAGACTTTACAATATGGGGGAAATAAGACAGAAAACCGATTTTACATTAAAAAAAGCTATGAAAAAATGGACACAAGGTGTGAGGCCCTGCCGCAAGGTTACAATCTTTTAGGGTGTTTTGGGTGAAACCAAGGCTGACAAGTCTTGGTTTACAATGGCAGCCATGTTACATAAATATGGGTGTATACATAAAATTTAAATGAACCTCCCATCCCAACCATAATCTATATACAGTAGTGCTGTGGGTGCCAAATTTTGCAAAGGATGAATCTGTGAAGATTTGGGGGGTTGACAATTAGGGATCTTGATAGGTTGTCTAAAGATGAGTTTTCGAGCGATTTAAAAATGTGAGGGTTGTGAGTGGCCTGATCCATGGGGTAAATGTTCCAGGAATGGTAAATCGTGCAAAATTTTGGGGAGAGGGCTGGGAGGTTCGGAGGTGGGGTGTGTGTCTTAGATCAGTGCAGAGCGGGGGGAGAGGGGGGGTAGGGTGGTAGACAGAGTTAAGGGAGGGATGTTTGGGGGTTTGCGATGTGGAGCTTATGGTGAGAGTGATGAGTTTATGTTGTATTCGTACTGAATAGGAGCCGTGCGGGAGATACACAGGGTAGGGATCATTTATAGCGGCGGGAAAAGAAAAGACAAGCCTGGCTGCTGCTTTTCAGGACAGTTGGAGGGGGGGGAAAGAGTTTAAGAGAGGAAGACCAAAAAGTAGGGAGTTAAGTAGTAAAGCGAAAAAGAATAAGGCAAAATGAGATTTTGATTTGTTTCCACATGAGAAATGGAGGTTTTTCTGGAGATGTTCTTGGGGTTTTGCAGGTGACAAGAGGGGCAAGGGATTTGATTAAGGGGTGAAGGTCAGATCGTTTTAATTATAACCCCCCAGACAGGGGCCCTGCCTGGGGGAGTTATGGTGGGTACCCCACGAGAGAGAAATGGGGGTGGGGTTTGGTTAGTTGATGGTGGGTGACTAGTTCAGTTTAGTGAGGTTTGTTGGAGATGGGGAAAAAGGGACTGATGTCAGAGACAGCGGACAGCTTTTCATGGTTTTGTAGCGGGGGGCAGGAGTGATGTCGGGGGGGAAAGGTTATTTTTGGTGTCTCAGGTAGAGTTTTACTGGAAGCCAAATTGCTGTGGTTTGTCCAATGGGGGCTTTTGTAGAGTGAAAAGAGGAGGGCCCAAAAAAAGACCCCTGAAAAAACCCCGACAGAAGGGGAGAGGAAAAATCGAACAGAAAATGAGACATAAGGGCGGTCAGGAGGTAGGAAAGAGAACCAAGAGAGAGCGGTGTCCTGGATACGATGGCGCGGAGATGCTGAGGGGGGGGGTTCCAAAAACGCTGCGAGAGATCCGAAGAAGCAGGTTTTTTGAGATTTGCTGTCGGAATCTTTGAAACTTTAGAAAGAGCAGTTTCGTGGGGGGTGGGGTGCGGAAACCGGATTGAGGGGTCTAGAAGAGGTTAGCAGAGAGATAGCGGTCAGGCGAGAGTAGACAAGCTTTCCCAGGTTTGGAGAAAAGGGGGGTTTAAAACTGGTGGTAGTTGGGGCGAGGGGGGGTCCAGAGGGGCTTTTTAAGAAAGGGATTTTATAACAGGGTTTTTAAAAGGAAGATGGGAAGATCCCAGTGGAGAGAGGAGGTTACAGTTTGTAGTGAGGTGGGAGGACGGGGAAAAAAAATGGATGGACAAGGGGGAGGGAATGGGGTCACTGGGAAAAAGTGGTGGGGGAGCAGACAGGAGAAGCCTGGCCCATTTTTTTTGTGTGGGTAAAAGCTGAGAGCAGATTAGAGGATGTGCGGGGAGGGGGAGGGGTTTTTTGGGGGTTTTGCGGATGCTGTCTTTTGTCTTTGAAGTGGTGGCCAGGTCTTCGCAAGGGTCGTGACCGGGGCCTGAGGGGGGGGGGAGTGGGAAATGTCAAAAACTTTTTTGGGTTGTTGTGTAGTGTTGAGATGAGGGAGGTAAATATTTTTGTTTGGCGCAGTGAAGGGCGGGGGTGGTAGGGCCGAGCATGAATTGTAGTGGGGAGAAAGTCTTTCAGGGGAGCTTTGATTTTTCCACAGACGTCAGCGCACCTGGGAAAAGCGCTGTAGATGGCGAGTTGAGGGTGTGCCAAGGTGGGGGGTTGTTTTGGTGGTGCGGTTGTGGGGGTGGTCCAACATGCCAGGGGGGTTGTGAAGTTTCATTGTAACGTTTGACAGCCAGGTTTAGGACGGGAGGGAGGAGAAATTTGGGGGGAGTGAGGACTGTATGGTGTCTGTGAGTCCTGGTGTTTAAGAGCGGGGATTTCAGTTGGGGCAGGGGGTTGGTGTGTCGAGAGAAGGCTGAAAGTTGTTGATAGTAAAAAAATAAGGTTTGATCCCAGGTTCTAGGAGAGTTGTTAAAAATTAGAAATTGAGAGAGGCGACAGAAGACCAGATCAAGAGGTTCCCTCCTTTTGAGTTGGGGGGAAATCAGGAAACGGAAGGGGCCCAAGAAAAAAGAGGTTAGTGAAAAAAACTGAGGGCGGAAGGGGGAAAAATAGGGTTGTCAATGGGGATGTTGAAAACGCCTGTGAGTTGGGTATTTCGTCGAGAGGAAATGAGGAAGCCAGGGAGCAAAATGATCCAGAAACTGGGGGTTATTGGAAAATGGGAAAGGGTCTTTTAAGGGTGTGGACCTCAAAGGAGGGGAAGTGAGTGAGGGTACAGGGGGAATGACCTGGTAGGTCAATGTGGGGCGGAATATGCCAACTCCCCCCAACCGGCCCGTCGGTTGGGGGTGTGGGTGAAGTGTAGGCCGGTAGGTAGGGCGCAAGGGAGCGGTGTCTGATTGCTGGAAACCAGTTTTTGTGAGGTAGGATTGAGGGAGTTAGAAGGAACAGGTATGGACGCAGTGAGTTTTTTACAGCGGATCGGGTTCCCAAACACATTTAAATGGGAGAGGAAAAAAGACAACAAAAAAAATTGCATGTTAGCAGGGTTTTGTGGGGAAAGAGGTGGGATGAGCAGTAAAAAGGGGGGGGGGTTGGGGGGATGTCTCCCGCGCAGAAGCAGAAAAATGAAAAGTGATTTCAGAGGTTCACTGTGAATTGAGCGTGTTTGTGCAGCACCCCGAAAGAGGATGGTTTGGGGGAGGGAAAGAAGTAAGTAATGGTGAGATGCTGCTGGTAGAGGGAAAGGGGGAGGAAAATAATGTGGTAGAGTTGTTTGGAGGCATGACTAGGGGTAGGAAAGAGGAAGAGGGGCCGCAAGTAGATTGCAAATGTAAAAAATGGTGTAAAAGCCGTGGTAAAAAAGCTAGCTACTTTCAAGTACGTTTCTGCCCCTTTTTCCCACTTGGCCTAAATTAATAGTTTTCAAAAAAGCTGCACTTAAATCAATGCTGGGAGACCCAAAAGGGGCTTGCAGACCCAAAAGCTCCAAGTATATGTCTATTGATTAGATACCACTTTCGGGAAAGAAAAGGGTGGGGTTTTTAAAAGAGTGCAGCAAGAAGTTCTTTAAAGGGTAAATTGGGTTAGGCTTCTTAAAAAATAGAAAACATCCTAATTATTTTAGGGCAAGCTGGGACTTCAAAGGGAAAATACCAGAAACAAATATAGGAAAAAAGACATAAAAGCAGTTAGGGGAAAATTTATGGTGATTTTGGGCACGCAAAAGGTTTTCCATTCAAAATACAAAATTTTCCCACAGATATTGCAGAGGGGTTGCTGATGGATGTGTTCACACGTACCATTAAATTTTCAAAATTTAAACAACGATTTGCAGAGGGGTTGTGATGGTGTAGTTTCACACGTACTTCAAAAATGCTGTCACTTAATCAATGCTGGCAGACCAAAAAAGGTAGGTTTATAGACTCCCAATAGATATATAAATCTCAGTAGGTAGGTTTTTGGGGGGTTTTTTAGGGGGTTTCACCAGTATGAGCCTTGGGGGTCACACTTAAACCAAAACCTTTTAGAGTTTATTTTATTTCCGCCACTTCCAAAAATGATTGATAGTGGGTCTAGGTGGAACCTATTATTTTAAACCCCAATAGAATTTAATTTACACATTTTAAAGCTTGTGGGGACAGTGTCAAACACCCTTTGCAAAATCAAAAACACTATTCCCACAGCGCCCGACATGAAGGATACACGGGGCCCCCGAGACATTTTTCCACGTCTCCCCCTTCCGTCTTTACTCACCTTTCATAGAACAAATAAGGTTGGTCTGGACACTTCTGTCCTTAGAAAAACCAACTGGAATACCCATAAATTGTTTAATCTAATATTCCTTATTAGTCCCTTATGGACCCTCAAAAAAATTTTCCCCCTGGACATAAAATTTTGGTCTATAATTACTGGGGAAAATTGGGGCCCTTCTGAAGTGGGAACCCCTTTGCCTTGCCATCTCCCGGTACTTTCCGTCCCAGAGAATCTTAAAATATCATGACAGAGGCAAGAAATAATGAGTGAGCTCACGTATTCTACCTGGGCCCCCCACAAACATTTTCTTTTTTTCATTTGAAAAAAAAGGTGAAGAACCTATTTAGTAGCTTGCTTCTCCTGTTTCCCCCTGCCCCTCCCCAATACGGGTATTTAAGGGTCCTACATGCTTTGACTTTGTATTTTTGGCATTTATATGTTTAAAGAATTTCTTGGGGTTTGTTTTGCTTTCTTTTCCTTGGTCACTTACCTTTTATTTTGTATTTTTGCTATTTTATCACCTTCTTACAGATTTTATTAAGCTTTTTGTAACTTTCAAAGGCTAATGCCGACTCCGCTGATTACACTTTAAAAGCCCGTCCCCTTTGATTTTAATAAATTGACTCTTGATTTATAATACCGCCCCTCTGATTTTAAAATACTACCCTTTGATTATACTAATACCGCCCCCCTCTGAATATACTAATACTGACCCCTCTGATTATATTTTCGCCCCCTCTGATTATACTAACCCCGCCCTCTTGATTAAAAAACAAACTGCCCCTTGATTTACTAACCGAACCCTATTTTATACTAAACCGACCCTCTGTTTTAAAACTAATTTTAAACCCCTCTGATTTATCTAAACCCGACCCCCCTTTTTGATTTTTACTAATACCGACCCTTAAAAACCCCTTCTGAAAAACAACCGACCTCTCTATTTTTTAAACTAACCCCCGACCCCTCTATTTATACAAAACTCTGACCTCTGATTATACTAATTCTGACCCCTCTGATTATACAAAAACCGACCCTTTTTAAAATTTATAAACCCCCGACCCTTGATTTTTAATACCGACCCCTCTGATTTTAACTAATCCGACCCCTCTAAAATTTTTTTTTTTTAAACCGCCCCCTCTGATTATACAATCTGTCCCCCCTGTTTATATTTAATACCCCCCCCTTGATTACACTAATGCTGAAAACCCTCTGATTTATTATAATCCCCAAACCCTCTAAATTTTTACTAAACACCGACCCCTTGATTATAAAACCACCGACCCTCTGATTTACTAACACCGACCTTGTTTAAAATTTAAATTTCCGACCCCTCGATTATATAACCCCGACCCCTCGATTAAATAACCCGCCCCCTTGATTATACCAAACCCCCGCCCCTTCTGTTTTTATACTTTAACCGCCCCCTTGATTTTTTAAATAATACCGCCCCCTTGATTATACTAAGCCACCCCTCTGATTTAAAAAAAGGCCGGGGGGGGGGGTTTTTGGGGGGGCCCTTGATTATACAAACCCTCTGATTTTTATCCCCCTTTTCCCCCCCTCTGTTTTTTTTAAAAACAAATTTTTTTTTTTCCCGACTCCTCGATTATATTTCTTGGGGTTTGTTTTGCTTTCTTGTCCTTTGGGTCATTACCTTTTATTTTGTATTTTTGCAATTTTATCACCTTCTTAAGATTTTTTTAAAGTTTTTGAAACTTTAAAAAGGGCTAATGCCGATCCCTGATTACACTAAAGCCGACCCTCTTTTTTGGGGGGGGATAAACTAAAAATTTTTTTTCAAAAACCCCCTCGATTATATAATCGACCCCTTGTTATAACTAATTTCCCAACCCCCGATTTTACTAACACGACCCCTTAATTTTATACTAAACCGACCCCTCTGTTTTTTCCCCCTTTAATCCACCCCTTGGTTATCTAATACGACCCCCTCTGATTATAAAATGCGCCCCTTGATTATACTAACCCCGCCCCTCTGATTATATAAACGCCCCTCTGATCTATATACAACCGCCCCCTCTGATTTTATAAAAATTTCCGACCCCCCTGATTACACTAATACCGCCCCCTTGATTTTTAAAATGCCGCCCCCTCTGTTTACTAATACCGATTTTCTGATTTTTACTCCCCGACCCTTGATTATATAATACGCCCCCTTGATTATACTAACACCGCCCCTTGATTATACTAAACCAAACCCTCTAAATTAACTAATGTTGAACCCCTCTGTTACACTAAAAGCCCCCCCTTGATTATACTAATCCCCGACCCCTCTAAATTTATACTAATCCCAACCCTCTGATTATCAATCCCGACCCATGATTATACAAATACGTCCCTCTGATTATACTTTTAATACCGACCCTCTGATTATATAATACCGACCCTTGATTTTCTAAACCGACCCCTTGTTTTTATTTTAACCCCCGACCCTTTGGGATTTTACAAAAATCCGACCCCTCTGATTTTTTTAAAACCGCCCCCTCTTTTTTTATACTAATACCGACCCCTCTGATTTTACTAATTTCCCGACCCCCTGATTAACTTTTAAAAAACCCAAACCCCTTGATTAACTAATTGAACCTCTGATTATCTAATCCGACCCCTCTGATTTACAATACCGACCCCCTTTTTGATTATATAAACCGACCCTCTGATTATACAAATACGACCCCTCTGATTATACTAAACCCCGACCCCTCTGATTTTATTAATACGCCCCTCTGATTATACTAATCCGCCCCCTTGATTATAAATCCACCCCCTGTATAAAAATTAATTACTGATCCCTCCGATTATACTAACTCTGACCCCTCTGATTATACTAATACTGACCCCTCCGATTATACTAATACTGACCCCTCCGATTTTATACTAAACTCTGACCCCTCTTTTGTATAACTCTCCCCCTCTGATTGTACTAATCTGACCCCTCTGATTTACAATCTGACCCCTTGTTTAATAATCGACCCTCTGATTTAAATATGCCCCCTCTGATTATACTAATACTGACCCCTCTGTTTTACTTATAAGGGACTTCGATTTCGGCGCCAACGGGAGGGGGGAGGGAGTGAGGAGCTCCTGCTCCCCCCAACTCAAAAACCGGGCAAAAATAACGGTCGGGGCGGGTGAAGAGGTCTATCAGTGACCGGAGCTTGGATCGTGAGGAGAGGAGGGAGGAACAGCGGGGATTGATCTGTAAGGGGGGAGGGAGAAAGTGGAAAACCGAGGGAGGGGAAAGCGCGGCAAGTGCTCTCCCCTTTGGGCACCCCCGGGGGGGAGGAGGGGGGGGTTAGGCACCAGGAGAGAGGGGGGGGGATGGTAAGCGGCGCCGAGGAGGTGCTAAAGACTGGGGTGTGGGGGGGAAAGGGTGTTGGAGGAGAGACGCAGAGCTGGCTGAGGGGGGTTTTGGGGGGAGCGGGGGCCTCACAGGACACAGGGGGCCACATGCAAAATGTACAAAAACCAGAAGTGCATATCTAAAGCTGGTTAAACCTCTGTCCTGAGGACGGGGTGCCCAAGATCCCAGAGGGCTACGAAAGAAGTAACCCCTGGAATCCCCCCAGGGCTACAGGGGGACGTGATTTGAGAAAAAAACTTTCCTGTTGGTGGGGGGGTCGGGAGGAATAATTAAGAAAGGTCAAAGAGTTTTCACCCCCTAAACACCAGGCAAAACTTGGCATCTAGCAAATTTTTTTATTGTTTCCAGTTGTCGATATTCTGAAGGGTTAAAGTGCCCAGTTGTCTCACTACTTACCAGAAAAGCTCCACCGTGGAGACAGAAAAATTAACAAACATTTCCGGATCACTTCTACTTTGCGAGTGGTAAATTTTTCAATTCAGTCTTCTTTTAAATTTTCCCAGGGAGCCCATCTACTGGAGACAGTTGAAATTAACTTCCCCCTGGTTCCCCTATTTGGGTTTTTGAGACAGTTCGTTGTTTTTTTGCTTGCCCGGGAGCTCCCACCTATGGATACATTGAAATTACACTCCGTTTCTTCTTTCTTTGTTTTATTGGTTTGCTGAAAGGAAAAAGAGATTGGTACTATTCCCACCCCCATACACAGGAGAGAAGGGGGTCAGGGAAAAGTTGTTCCGGTATTATTATGGAAAAATTTCCCAATCATGGGGAAATTAATAAAGCAAAGTCAAGGGAAATTTAAAGGGCCCGCTGACTCGGTCCCATCTGGCCTTTCAACCCAATTTATGGGGCCTGCCTTCTCCGCTTGCATGTCCGGGGCCCCTTTTCCAAAAGATGATACTATGATTTAGGCGAACAAGTGAAGGTCACCTTTGGATTACAAAAAAACGGCCATGGAGGTAGACAATTTACTTGCCAGACATAAAGCCAGCGGGCCGCCCGGTTCCTCCTCTCTCCTGCAACCCCAAGTATTTTAAATGCAAGACCAAGAATGATGAGGCAGAAAGCGTATTCAATCGTTGGGGATGACAACGAGATGCACTATTCAAAGTCAAGGATTAATGCACGAGAACAAACAGTATGGAGCAAAGTAGAGCCTGGAGAACAGGTCAAGGAGAAATACTTGAGGATCGTCGGGTTGCCGAATAAAACCCCCAAAAAAAGGGTTATCCATCTGGGGGAAGGTTCCCCAAAGCACTTCAGATTCGGGTTTTGTGCAAGGTGGAGAGACGCACAGATTGGGTCCGACCGCAGAGAGCAAAGAGGCGGGGAAAGTTCCCCCCAGGGGCCCGAAGAGAACGACCGCGCAAGTAATTCTAAATTCCTAGTTTTCCCGGGGAAAAAAACTTCCATAACCCGCGTCTTCAAGCAAAACCAACACCCCAAAGTGATATCAGAGGCTCCAAAATATTTTTTTGGGTTTTTCGGGAGGTGGTTGTAAAAAAAAAAGGCATTCTCCGGCATTGACGATCTCTCCCCAAAAGAAGATAAGATTCGCTCTACTTTTCCCCGGCTATTTAAAAAGATATTTCTAGAACGGAAACACCTCCATTTTACATTCTCCGGGGGAAAGCGGAAGCTATCAAATTCAGAGAAAATCGGGGAAAAAAGCTCCCCCCAAAGACTGTCTCCAAAAAGGTCAACTAGATTCCGTCCGCAAAGAGACAATCTTAAGGCTTCGGCTTCAGGACTGACGGCGGGGGCTCCGGGAAAAACAGGAAAAGGGAGCAAGTGCTGGTTTCCAAACTGGAGATACTCCGGAGACTCCGTTCTGAAATAAAAAGAAGATATATATCCTTTGCTAAATTCCCAGGGCAAGGGGACTTTTCTCCCCGTCGGTTAAATGCTTTATTGTTCATAGAGTTGGGGGGGGGGGGATTGAAAATTTTTTTGTTCCTGGGGTAAGGGGGGGGGGTGGGGTAGTATCTACCAGAGGTTGATATTGGGTTGATCAAAATTTTGGGAAAAAAAAGAGCAGCCCAGATATTGAATTTACGGTTTCTGTTTGCTGTTGGGATTTTATTTGGTGGGGGGAGGGAAAGTTTCGAGCCTATAAAAAGAAAATGGTAGTTTTAATTCATCATGGGGGCATTGGGGGGAAAAGGGAGTTCCGGCGGAGGTACCCAGGGGGAGGAAGGATCGGGGGGGTTTTTCCAGATAAAAGGTTTTCCAGGTATTGAAAGTGGGTGGGGACAAAATTAACATAAAGATTATATCTTGGAACTTTAAGGGTTTTAAATTTCCCCCTAACAAGCAAAGGGAAAGGGTTACTAAGGCCTTGCAGAAACTCAAAGGGGACCTGGTTTTACTTCAGGAAACACACCTGAATGCGGAAGATATGGTAGGATAAAAAAAAATGTGGGTGGGAGAAGTAAGGGGAGCCCCAGCAATGAACAAAAAAGGAGGGTGTCATGTTTCCCCAAAATGAAATCACAATGTCTGTGGTCTCCTAAATCTGGTCTCAGGGGAGGATCCCCAGGTCACTTTGGACCCCCTCAGGGGGGTTTAAAGCATTTAAAATTGATATGCACCACAACCAGGACAGCTTTGTCCAAACAGGGAAGCAGCTTCCTCCAGGTGGGGGCCCAAAAAGTAATAGTTGCAGGGGATTTAAATGGGGTCTGGTAATAGAGAAATGGGAAAAGGGCAGACTGAGGAAGGATTGTCTAGGGTGGAAGGGGAGAGTTCTTGTCACGGGTGATCGGACCTGGGGTTAACGGATTGCTGGAGAAGGGAAAACCCGGAGGAGGGAATTACTTCTATTAAAAATCGCGAATTCCTGGTCAAGAATAGACTACTTCTTTTGAATGATAGAAGATGGGAAAATGGGTAGCTCTAGTATTTAGATATTGAAATCTCTGACCACGCCCCAATCACGCTCACACCCCAGGATATTTTCCCAAGGGTACGAATTCTCTGGGATTTCCGGAATTTTTTTTTTTTTAAAGGAGGAGGGTTTTTGAGCTGGTAAAAAGCTGGTAAAGGAGTTCTGTGAAAATAATGCGGGACATAGGGATAACCCTTTCTTATTTTGGGACAAGCAAAGGTTTCCTGGGGGGGAAAGATAAAGCTTACAGCTCATATCAAAAAAAGACCCGGGAACGGGTTTTTTAGACAATGACCTGCGGGTTTGGGGCAGTTCACGGCTTTTCTAGGTTCTTTGAAGGGAGGATAAAACGCAGGGGGGGTACAGGCGAAGCAGGGGTTTTTGGGGGTGGAGGAAAAAAATTTGACAAAATATACAGTGATCGACAAAACCCTTAGTTTTTAAATTTGGTAACAAATCAGGGAAACTTTTAGCAAAAATGGCCAAAGGAAAAAAGGGGAAAACAACTATAATTCATGGGATCAAGGACCAGGGGGGGCCAGACATACCGACCCAAAACAAAAAACAGTGTTTAAGGAGTTTTTTGAGGAGTTTTTTGGGGGGTCCCCCTATCAGACAGGCCCAAACAAGTTTTTAGTAAGTTAAAAATTGCCGGCACTGTCGGAGGAGGACTTGGGCTACCTTAATGCGCCCTAGGTTGGGGAGTTTATTGCACGATCAAAGGTATCCCCCAAAAGGGAAAAACCGGACCCGGGGCGGCATTGGGGGGCTTTTACAAACTTTTTGGCCCCCGATATAGGAGAGGACTTATCCAGGTGTTTGAGGGATTTAGATAAAAAGAGGGTGATGTCTTGTCCCCCCCCAGCCAATCGGGTGCTACACAAGGAGGGGAAAAAGGGCCCGGGTTGTCCTAGTCTATAGCCCAATTTTAAAATTTAATCAATGTCGATTTAAAATTTTTCCAAATTAATGGCAAACAGACTAGCGCGGGGGGCCCGCCCCCTTAGTGGGTCCAAAAAAAAAGGTTTTATAAAAGGAAAGGTCGGGGGGGTGGAAAATGAAAAAGTTTTTTTCGGTTCTGGAAAATTTGGAGGAAAGGAAGACAATCAAGGATGCCCGTCTATTTGCCGTGGACGCCCAAAAAAAGGGTTTGACAAGTGAAATGGTCTTGGCTATTTAAGGTATGGCCAAAATGAACATACAAGGGAACTTTTGGGTTTTATGAAACCATTTATGGACCAACCGATGGCCAGGTAAGCACTCCTGGTTTCCTTTCAGATTTCCCATTCGGTTACAGAAAGGGACACGGCAGGGGTGCCCGTTTCCCCCATTATATTTAAAAATTGCACTGGAAACCCGTATCAGATATTTAAATTTTTGATTCTTTGAGGGAAAAAAAGTGGGCAGAGAGGAGGTCAGTTTTGCTGTTTCGAGCATGATGCTTTTTTTGAATTTACCAAGGATCCTGGGAAGGGAATTGCATTTCTGAAATTCAAGGGACCCTTTGTGGATATAAAAACAACATATCTAAAGTCAGCTGCTTTTTTTTGGGGACCATGGAGAAGGGGTACAGTTAAGAGAGGAGGTTCAGGTGGTCTCTTCCTCGAATATTTTGGGGGGTAAGAATAGGAAAAAAAAAGAAATCTTATTTTATCAATTGAACTATAGGCCCTTGTTAGATAAAATATAGGGAGAGTTAAAAGGTGGGAGTGCATTGCCATTATCATTATTTGGTAGGGCGCAGCTGATAAAAATGATAAGCTTTGCTCGTTATTGTATCCCTTGCAAAATCTGCCCATTTTTTTGAACATTCGGATGTAAACAGGGTTTCATCGATTTGTAAAATTTTTGTGGGGAAATTTCCCAAGGGCCTAGGATTTCATATAAAAAACTTGTTTATCCAAATTGGCGGGGGGTTTTAACCCTTTCCCAAAAATTAGAAAGTAAATTTGCGGCGTTTGGGGCGCCAATGTGAGGGCTGGTTTGAAACGAGAAAAGCTTCTCTTTAAATTTCACCTTGAACGGCAGCTGGTTTCCAAAAGAACCCCGGTTGCGCTCTTAAAACGCAGTTAGGGGTTTCCCCCCCTGTTAAACGGAGGTGGTTTCAGAGACACATTTTCCCATGGAAGCATGTCAGGAAGCTGTTCACTTTGCCCGGTGATCTCTCAAAATATTTTCCCTTTTGGGGAATTTTCCCACTTTTGGCAGGAAGGGAAAATAAGTTTTTTGAAAAAATGGAGAAATAAAAAATAAGATCGTAGGAGACCTAATCAATGGCGGATAAAGGGTTCATGACGTGGAAGAAATGAAAGAGAATACGGTTTCAGGGGGGACAAGTCTTCCCTTCTGGAAGTGATGGCCCTTTTGTAAAATCTAAGATTAAAAAAATTTAGCGGCAGCAGAGACGCCAGGCTTTTGATTATTTGGGAAAGGGCAGGATCGCTGTGTTCCTTTTCCCTGATTTCGGAGATGTGACGAGTGTAGCCAATTAAGGAATCTGTTTTCGTTCGTGGGAAAGGGGCTGAGAGACCCCCGAGACCGCAAAAAAAACAGGAGGGGGGGGGGAAAATTAGGGCTTCTATTATTAACGAAAATGGAGGGAATGTTTTCCCCTTTGGGTCACAAAGCCCCCTTAGCGTTTAATTTGTTAAAAAATGCCCCAGGCACTTTTCAGGAATGTCCCAAATGTAAGTCAGAAGGCGACCTGTTCATGGCATATGGATTGCCCGAAGCTAAAGAAATATTGGGATGAAATTTTTTGTGTTTTGAGAGGGTGAATGTGGAGGTGGAGTGATCCTTAAAGCACGATTTTCCATTATATCCTTGAAAGACAACAGGGAGGAGAGACTCCTCCTTAATAAATCACAAGGGGGGGGACCACGTTATTATGGGGGTAAGAAGTGTATCCTAAGACATTGGTTGGAGGAGAGTGTCCCCACAAAGGTTTAAGCTTCCTTTTGATCAAGAGATTGTAACCATAGATAGGATTGGGGGAAAAAAAAAATAAAAGGGTCTTTATCTGAGAAATCTTTAAAAAGGGAAAAAAGTTTTATAGTTAAAACTTTTTTTTGAAGAAGGGTTGGGGCGTGATGGATCATTTTGCACTTTGTTTTTACCCCAGGAAAAGTTGGCTGGATCCTTGGGGAGGGCTAGGGGAGGGGATGATACATGACCAGGGAAGTATGGTTGTCTAAGAAAGGGTTTCAAGGGAGGAAAATTCCCCCACTGGGTAGGTGATCTTTTGAAAATTTCCCTTGAAGAGGAAAGAGTGGGTTTTACATATTTTTTGGGGACAATATTTTCCTTTTCCCGGGGGGGCTGGTGGGGTGGTAGGGGAGGGGCTTTATGGGTTGTTTTTAAAATTGGCTCGGTTTATTTTTTGGATGTTTAAAATAATTAAAGGAAAGTGTAAAGGTTTAAAGGAGCATTTAAATGTTACATATTGAATATTTATGTATATTGCGATGTGATTGTTTGTAAAGGATGACATTTTTCTTAATAAAAATCATTGTTTAAAAAAAAAAAAAAAAGAGCTTCTGTATGTGACCCCCCTTTTCCTTCCCCGTCTCCCCCTCCGTTTTTTGGTTTTTTCTTCTTTTTTTTTTTTTTATTGAAATGTGGGGTGTTACAAGTGTATTTGCAAACGGGGTGAAAAGGCCTCACCCACATCAACATTCCCAGCTTGTTGGATTCACCTGCTGTCCTTGGTCCCTCTAGTGTGGACCCCTTCTCTACACTTCTTGCCATTATATTCGGTCACAATTGGTGAACCTTGTGTTGTGCACTGTTGTCTATTGTACTTGTTGTACCATGTCATATCTACTTCATTGCTATGTTTATGTTATTATTTGAAAAACCCAATAAAACTTTTGAATTAGAAAAAAAAAAAATAGGAAGTAGTAATGGGTGGGGGCCCCATTTGATTTAGCTGCATGTGGCCATAAAACGGTTAATAGATGACTGACAGCAGCCTTGGCTACCACGGCACCTACTATAACTATGGCCCTGCCAGCTGAACCTCCGTATTCCCCATTGAGATGTTCTTGCAGCCACCACATATATCACATGTTCTTGGTCCCTGGTGCAAAAAGTGATAGGGGGCTCCTGCCATTTACCATGTGCCATTTCCAATACCAATATCTTACCTGTCCAAAGGGCCCCGTAGCAGCTGCTAGCGCTGTACATGCTATAGCTACGCTGTCCTCATCTTTTCAGTGAGCCATTGAAAGGAGTGAATTATTTTAGCCTGTGAATTTTTTTTTGTCACTCTTAGAGCCAAATTTTCTTCATTAAGTTGTTCCACATATCCAGTTTACTATTGTGGATGCTAATTCCAGCTTCTCCTCACCTGTTTCGGTTTAAAAATTAACCTGATCATCCTCTCCCGAGGTAAAAAATCAGCACGATATTTTTTTTAAATCGGCAATCGACTCGATTACGATTTTTTTTCTGATCGCACATCTCTATTAAAGACAGCTGTTTTTAATGCAGGTAACGAGCTGATTAGGAACGTCTAACTGGTCTGTAGGAGCCAGAACTCTTAATAGTTGGTAGGGGATCAAATACTCATTTCTTATTTTATTATTTGGATTTTCTATCTCTCAATGTAAAAATTTACTTACCCCTAAAATTATACTGTTCATGTCTTTGTCAGTGGGGAAACCTACACAATCAGCAAGGGATCACATCATTATTTCCTTCACGGTACGT
Source organism: Phyllomedusa bahiana (assembly GCA_025379985.1). NCBI lineage: Eukaryota > Metazoa > Chordata > Amphibia > Anura > Hylidae > Phyllomedusa > Phyllomedusa bahiana. The sequence continues at coordinate 56,368 of JAODAL010018735.1, read as the reverse complement.
GCCAGTCCTTTGGAACAGACCCCGTTACTATAGAGTCTGTATTAGGAATCAGGGCCCGACCATCACATTACCAGGTGATTTGTCTATTTGGGCCCGTCCATCACATTACCTAACTCCCTTAGGACACAGGGGTATGCACCATCAGGACCGGGTGATTTGTCTATTTGGATATTTTGGCGTCGCTCTTCCCCTGAGACATTTCCTGAGAGTTCCCCTCTCCCTCTGGGGGTTTACAGGAAGTTTCCGTTTCCGCTTCCTCCTCGACTCCCTCTACATTTCCTCCCTCATTTCTCTTCAGACGGCGACATGTAATCTTTTACACGTTTACTCTCTGGTGCTGGGTTCCCCTTTCCCTGAAAAACCCTTATGACATCATCACAGCCCTTATACTGAAATGCTGACCCCCCCCCCCATGTGACGATCACATGGTAATGCCACACAGGCCCTTTTCCCCACCACTCTGACTCCGCCCCCCAGGACTGATAAAATGATGGGGGACTCTCACGGGGTCCTTACCCCACTGTGACCCCGCCCCCACCAGTGCTTGCTGTGTAGTACACACAGGTACCAGCGCTGCAGTCGCCGCTTTCTTGTTTCCCAGGATTCCCGGCGGGAGGTTCGTGCAGTTTTGTTCTTTCCTCTTTTGTACAATTCTATCTGTGAGACGTAACTTTACCATTTCCCGTCGTTGTAACTTTATGAGGAATTGGAGATTTCCAGGACAATTTGATAACTGTGCAGAATATGAATGTCCGAGAGTCTCCGGAACTTTCTCCCGCATTCCGCTCCTCTATAACCTGCTGCTGACAATAGACTGGGGCCCGAGCTGTGCAGAACCTCTTGTGATGGGGGCCATGTTCCTTGGGGACCCCTGAAGAGGATTTTTCCCGTATTCCGACCCTTTGGAAGGTTCTTCTCCTTGTAATTTTCTGGGTGTCTGGGGAGGGTCGGGTGGAGAAGCAGGGAAAACCCTTTGTCTGGAGGAGGGTTGTGGGAGAGGAGAGGGGGCAGGTGGGGTTTTTCATCCCGGGAGCTTCGTTTTTGTTTTATCCCAATCATGTGTAATCGCCTCCCCCCGTATCAGCCGTGTGTCGGGGCCTCACTGTCTGGGGAAAGGTTTATATTTCCTTTCACCGATGCATCAAGTCCTTATCAGTTATAACATAAAGGGGTTTTTCCCAACATGGACATTTCGTGTATCCCCAGCGTCTCCCCTAAATTCTGATAATGAAAGGGCTCACCTCTGGGAAAAAAAACCCCCCGACCTCATTCACTTCTTATTTAGGGTATGTTAAAAATGGGTGTTAGGTCATGTGAACATACACTTTTTTGATGCGTGTCGGGGGCCCCTCAGGGTTTAACCTGCCGCAAAGGTGAAACACTTTTGGAGTGACGCGTTGGTTTGCATGCATTGTCCATCCTCATTCAATCTCTCCCAAAAAAACGTCATCACATGTAAATTCACTGTCATTTTTAGATCCCGGTCTGCCCTTCAGCAGCCCAGACACATCACAAAAGCATATGTTAAACCAGACCTAACACCCCGTGGAACTACCCTTACAGACACAGCCGACGGGCCCCCAGAGGGGGGGCCCTCATCAAGACATTAGGGATATCCTGTGGATGGTGGGAAAACCCTGTATCCATGTGGTGACGGCTCGAAAAGCCCCCCCCCCCCCCAAAAACGGGGAGTTGGCTTAGTCCCCTTCTCCATAAAGGCGCCCGCAGTCTAAACCTTCCCGTTCATTTCCCGTTTTTTCCTATTCTCATTTTCACACGTTCCCTTTTCCTGAATACCCCCCAAATGGACACGGACAGGAAAGAGATCGCAGAAGAATATTAGACCTCACTTTTGGGGATCCTCCACCTGGTGACCGGAGAGGTAACTTCTCTAGATTTCTGTCATTTTTATTATTGAACTGCTGTGTAATCTCTGGGAATAGTGCTTTGTGTGTTTAAGATAAGGACATAGCTTCACTCCTCAGAGCTTTGTAGTCTTGTGTACTACAGATTTTACATCTCCTGCACTCATTTCACTGTAACAGGCTGATCTTGGAATAACAGAGCTGATATGCCAATCACTGCTACAGACCTGCCCACAGCCTAACTAGGAAGTGTGAGTCTGAAGCCAGCTGTGGCTCTATGAAATGGCATAGTAAGAAAACTCCTGAGTCGCCCATTATACTGAGGAGGAGAGGGCCTGGAGGAGCCAAGGGAATCAGATGGTTGGGTTAAAACGGATTCGCCGAGCAGGGAGAGAAGACGTAATCCATAGTTCTCTATGAGAACTGTAGATTACCGTAATGACTTGGACCGTATATTTCCAGCCGTAATTTTGCGCACCTCCGGCGCGTAATTATGGACTGAAATACGTTCCAATTTTAAGCCGAGTGAACATAGCCTTAGACGTTCCAGTTAAAGAGAACCGCCCGGATTGATTGATAAACCACACAGCCATACCAACTAGTTAACACAAGGTGACAGTAACCTAGGTTTCTACGTTATTAAAAAAGGGTGGCTCTTACTTCACCGAGATCAGGGATGGGTGACTTGTATCTGTAGTCCACAATGACTCCCAGAGCCTCCATTAAAATAATATGTGAGCTGCACAGCTCTGGAAATCATATCACAAGTCCTTTCATGCATGAGACCGAGGCAGATATCTGAGTACAAACATTGTCTTTCTTCGTGTGTTTATTGCACCAGCAGAACAAAAACGGAATGGCAGTACCTGCACAGCAAAACATATAAACATAAACAAAACTCCTGCTCGTCTGAGCGCTTACTATACAGAAGGTGGTAAGTTTTCCTCACTAGCACCTTAGGGTGATGGTGAGCAGACACTGCTTGCAGCCCAGAAGTTAGACCGGAGATACCCCCGCCAGTCAGCTTACCTGCTGGACCTTAATATCCCGCCGGGAAATCCCGATTGGAGCTCATGGGGAGTAACACCCACCCTGGCTCTATGCTTACTCCCAATGAAGAGGCCGACCACCGGAATTGCTGGTAAGCCATACTAACATACAACTTAAATGAATGTCGACAGTCTGACTGCCGACCACCCTATTTAACATGAGGACCTTTCACTCCACCAAGGCTCCTTCCCATTGGTGGCAAAAAAGTGGACATTACGGTACCAAAATGCTAACATTTAAACCCAATCATCAAATACAAATAATCTAACATAAAAACATAAAACACAATCGTTATCTATAAAATAAAAAAAGAATAAATAACTAAACGCTGATGATAATAAACAAATTCTGGTGCCAAACATTCACAAAAAACATCAAACCAACCACCAACAGCCAATCCCAGTAGTCTCGATCCCAGCACCCCAAAACAACCCAATAACCCCCATAGATAAACTACCTACCAACCAAGCCCCCCAAAGCCCAAACACCTTCACCCCCCGCAAACCCCCAACTAACTCAACCTACAACCCCAATCCACCAACCCCCCCTACCCCCATCCCCTAAAACCGACCGCAACAAGACACAAAAATCCATCACACCCCATCAAATAGCCCCCACACCCCACCCATCACCCCCGCCCACCCTACCCCACCACCATAACCCATCAACTCTACTACCCCCCTCCCCTCCCAAATCGCCCCCCCACACCACAACCCAACCCCCCACCCACCTCCGACACATACCCCTCACCTCCATACAACCTCCCACTACAATACCACACACTACAAATACGCAACTTCATCTAGGCCATGCTGCAGCCCATTGTCCTCTCCAATACCACCCTAAATCACCCCCCCAATAACCACCGCTCATTCTAACCTGCCTCTAACTACCTTCCCGTCCCCACCCCCCCCCCTCCACCCCAGCCACGGCCCCGACCAAAAAAAATCCACCCACCACCACTCCCATATCAACCACACCGGTGCAGCACCCCTTCCCTCATCCGAGCCTCACCTCTCCCAACAGTTCGCATATTCTTACACACCCCCAACTACCCACCCGATTACGTCCACCCCCACCCTCACTCCTCCACAAAACACCCACCCTATCACCCACCTTTATATACCCCCTACACCTAACAACCTCACCACATATCTCCAATTGAGACATACCCTACCCCTACTAACACCAATATCCCAACCCTCCACAGACACCCCCCCCAAACACCCACACCAACCTACACCCAACCCTCCACACCATACCCTCCGCTCCCCCCCCACCCCCATCCCCATCGCCCCAACGCGCGCCCACCACACCCCGCACCCGCCCCGTCCACGCCCCCCGCAACCACCCACCCCCCCCTCACCCACCCTATCCCACCGACAACGCCCCACTATGCCCCCTCCCCAATTTCCCCCCAGCAAACCACACCCCCACCACTCCCCCCCCCACCCTCTATATCCCAAACACCCCCTCAACAACCCCATCCACAGCCCCACCCTACATACGCCCCCCCAACCCCCCCTACCCACCACAACCAATTTACATCCAAACCACCCTCCCAGTCCCTCTCAACATTACCAACTCCGCCCAAACCCCCACTCCCACAAAACAATAATTCCCCAATATCCACATCCAAAACCATCCACTCCCCACCCATACACCCCATCCGCCCCAATCCATGACAGCAACAACCCAAATTCCCAACCAATGACCCACCACCCCCCATCGTACATGTTCTTCTACCACACCTCCCCATCAGACCCATTTCCCGCCCATCCCCCACACCACACGCAAATCCGCACCATCCTAATAAGCGAGATCAAAAACACCCCCCACACGCCCCATACCAAGACGCGCCATCCAAAAGCCCTCAACCCCACGCCACCAAAGCATCTCCTCCTCCTCCTCCAAACCACAAACCACAGCCCTACAGCCCGCCCTCCCCCAAATCCACACCACCTCATCCCCAACCTCCTAACACCAGACAACCCATCAACCTACCAACCATACCTAACCACAACCCCCAATCCAACTCCTCCCCGACCGCCCCCCCCCCCCCCCCACACCCCCTCTCACCCCAACCCACCACGTCCCCCCCCCCAACAACCCCGCCCCCACAACAAGAACTAGCAACCCTCCAACCCAACCACACACAACTCTGCAAACCCATGCCAACACTCCCCTCCTACACTATCGCCCACTCCCCCTTCCCACAATTCCCAACCCCCCACCCCACTACCAAACCCATGACTCACCAAGTCAACCACAACCGATCAAACCCACCCCTCTGTTGTCACACAACCCACACTATCCATCCCACCGCCCCCCCTCCCATTCACACGCACATCCCCACCCCCGCAAACAAAACCCCCCCAACCGCACCCCAGCAACCGCGTCCCATTGTTCCCAAACGTACCCATTAACCATACCCCCCCCCCCCCCATTACACAAAACCAACATGCACCTAATCCATTCCGATCCAACCCAACCCCCAACTAACACCCACCCCACACATCATCCCGAGATGGGCTCCCAACCCGCACCACATTCCGCAACACAGCCATCCCCCCTCTCCCCACCCAACACGCCCCCCCTCCCCCCCCCCCTCCCCTTAATCAAATTCGCAATCCTCACCTCGCATACACACCCTCCACCCCCCCCCACCTCCCCCACACATGCCACCCACACACTCCCCACACACCATCAACACGACAATACAGTGACCAAACAAACGACCCCCCACTCTCCCGACAACCCCCCCCACCCCCCCGCCCCTACTCACCACCCCTGCATCGAATCGCACCCCCCCCCACAAACAACCCTGCATAACTAACCTATAAACGCAACCCCACCATCACCTCCCCATCCTAGCACCTCCACTCTACTAAAATAAGCACCCCCCCCGCAACCCAAAACACCCCCCAAAAAAACCCTAAAACCCCACCCAAACCACCTCCCCAAGCTAGCCACCAGCCCCCCTAACACTCACCCCCACCCACCCAACCCATCCCCCTCCGCATACACTCCCCACACTCACCCCCCCAATACTAGGAACCAACACCGGCCCCCCCCAAAACGCGCGCATCCTTTCCACCCCCTACACAAATACAACGCGTTCCCACCAAAGCCACACCCCTAAGCCTACATTATTACCTCGCCACAGACTCCACAATCTCAACCAACCCAAAACTACACAACTCCGCATGCCCCACCATTTCACACCAACCACCCCCACCCTCCCACCACCTACTCAACCCCTGACAAACACCGCCTCCCATATTACCCATGTCCCCAACCCACACAATACATCCCCCCACCTACACACAATCCCCTACCACCCCCACGCCACCGTGCCCTAAGTACACCCCCTCCCGATCCTACACTACCCCCAACACTAGCAAATATCCCCACAAACACACAACCCCACGCCATGTCCCCCGCCACAAGTCCCCAACCTCTCCAACCACCTATCCCCCCCGCAGGCCCCCCACCCAAACCACCCCCCCCGTTATCCAACTACATTCCCCAACCCAACACTAACATGCCAAACCCCGCATTCCCCATCCTTTCAAAGCACCAATCCTCCTCCCACAACACAAACCCCTCCCCCCCCACCATAAAACGGTATCCACACCTCACCCCCCACATCAACCCATCCACCGTACCATAACAACCCACCCCCCACACCCCCCACACCCCCCCTCCACCTCCCACCTCCCATGGGCTTGGGGGGGGCCGGTAGAGGCGAGCAAACATGTGAAGGGGCCCCCGCGCCCCCACCCCGCCCCGCCGTGGCCACAGGGCGCGGGTTAGGTGTCACATCCACTATCACAAAAGCCCCAGTGCGCCGTGCGAATAATCTTAGCGAGTGGGCGATGAACACTCACACACTCGTTATCAGCTATTCGCGAGTGGCGACCAGTGATAACAAACACACGAGCTGACCTACTGGACGAGGCGGGGCGGCCCGGTCGCCGCTCCACGTTTAGGTGCCTACCGTAACATGGTCCCGAGCTTAAAGCTATAAACAGCGCATCAAGGCATGTCAGGAAGAGATACCAGCCTCTGTCAAGCCATAAAGATGAGGAGACCCCAACCCCAACCAAAAAAGAATCCCCCTACCAGACAATTCCCCCCCTACACACAATAAGACCTACTTCACTTAAAACCACCCCCCCCCACCCAACAAGTAGTCCCCCCCCATCAATCCCCGCCCACCCATCTAACCACCCCATCAATCTACCCGCCCATACGCCTACCCCCCACACCAACACCCTACCCAATCACTAATACCCTCCGGCCCGACTAACCCCATCACTTCACACCGCCCCCCCCCTATTTAACCACCCCATCTACCATAGATCCGCATCCGCCCGCCCCCACCAAACAAGCGACACCAACCTCCTCCCGCTCCAGCAGCCTCCAGAATCACACTTCCACACACAACCCTAAAAAAACACATGAAACATCTAGCAACGACCCCCCACAGTCCATCCCTTACCCACAAACCCCGCACCCCTCCACTTTCCACCTCCCACCTCCCCAACTTCCTCCCAATCCCCACTCACCACATACCCGAGCCGCTCCCTTCCCACCAACCATAACAACCCTCCCACAAACGCCCCACCCCATAACAACATAACGCTCCCCTCCCCCATTCAAACTTCCACCACCTCACCCCCATCCACAAACCGCAACACATAAACAAGTAGAGCCCCACACCCCGCGCGTCAAAACGCCCACCTCACCTCCCACCCCCACACACCACCCCCCCCCCACCCCTAATCCCACTTACTATCCCTCTAATTACCATCCAACCCCACACCAACATCATGACACACTAATCCACGATGAACCAATAACGACCCACCCAACCCCACATCACTAACACACGGCTGCCGCCTCTCCCACCCACACTCTCCCCACATTTACCAACCCCCCACAAACACCCGCCTATCCCACTACCACAATCAGCATTCACATCTCTCCACCCCATTACCAACATCCCAATTACACCCCCTGCTCCAACCTCATCCATACGATCCTCCACATACCTGCCTCCCCGCACTCAATCGCGTACCCCAAAACCACAATCCCTACCCATACACCCCATCGCGATAATACATCCCACAACCTAATCCCCATCCCGCACCAAACACGTACAAGCACCACTCCACCAAATTGCAAGCACCCCCGTCCACATCCCCTCTAAGTATCTGTCCACACCAATAACCACCACCCCCCACTACTACACAACCCCCCCCCATCAATCCTCTAGTACTCATAACCGATCCACTCCTATCCATCAAAACACCATCCCACTACAACACTCAAGGCGGATATACCCAACCACCACCCCGCCCTCAGCTACGACCCATAATCACCCAGCATCCAAACGCCAAAGCCCAATAAATACGCATCCTCCACAGCCACGCCTACCCTCTCCAAACCCACCGCCTGACTACACCTCTATCCACCTAAATAGTCCCCTCAAACCACCCCCCCCACCCCCCTTACCTCCAAATAGCTCAATTTCACCCACCCCCCCCATCCTATCTTCCAGATCCAACACAACTAAACCACATACATCCCGACATATCTCATCCAACCCCAATCTAATCCACCTCACCACCCCGGCTCACATGTCCGCCATGCACTCCGTACCGGAAACCCCCCAACCCAACATCACTGCAAACCCGAAACCCCTCACCATAAACTGAGACCCCACAGATCGACACCCACCCACAAAAAACCCAAACCCCCCATCCATAAACACCCACTCACCCCCCATCCACAATACACATCCAACCCCACCACCGTCCCCCCGCGGCACACATCACATTAAAATTCCGACACAATCTCCCCCCTACAAAGAAAATACCCTCCCACCACCCCACACCCCACTTTAATCCACCCACCACGCTCTCCCACCCCACAAGCACCTACACACCAACCAACCTTCAATCTACCATCCCCATCCACTACAAGCAAACCACTCCACCAACACATCCCACACTCCCAGCTCCCCCCCTCCCAACGCAATGCCCCCACAAAACACCACCCCACCTCCCCACCCCCACCCCCCAACCCCAAACCACACACCCCGCCACTATCGCCCCAAGCCACCAACCCAAATAAACATACCACCCCGACCCGCCACCACGCCCCCATAATCACCACCTTTCCCCCACCCCACACCCCATCTAGCTACCCAACCCACCAACACACCATTCCACCTAAACCACCCACAATCAATCACAGCCGAAGACAAACCCCAACATCAACCCCCCACCAAACACAATTACCACTATCATCCAACCCCCCCCACCCCACCAACCATCACATCAACATACCCCCCGCCCCCTCAACCCGTACCCATACCACAGTTCACCAACTCCCAACGAACCACACCACCCCCCCCTCAAACACAGACACCCAGCCCCCCCCCCCCCAAACCACCCCTCACCAACCTCCCCACACACCAATCCCTCTCACCCCCCCCCAACAACTAACACTCTCCCCTCACCCCCTCCCCCACCCCTTCCTATAACCCCCCGCCCCCCCACCCCCCACCCCACCTCATACCCATCGTACCCCCCGATCGAACTAAAACCCTTCCCACCCCCTAACACCCCACCGCCTCCCAACAATGCCCCCCCCACCCGAACCCCAATGTCACCCCATCCCAGACCCCCACCCCCCCCCCCCCCCCATGCCCGCCTCACCACATCACCGTAAACCACACCCGAATACCCAGACCCTCACCCACGCCTACAACCTTATCACCATTACCCAACCTCCACGCTCCTCCACCCCCCCACGCCCAGCACTCCCAAACCCCATCCCCCAACTCCACCCACCCACCACACCCACCACACCCCCCCCCCCATCACCCCCACACAACCCTCAATCCCTAACCCACCCCCCACAACCACCCCCACCGCCCCCCAAACCCCACCCCCTCTCCCCCACACCCCCCGCCCCCCCCCATAACCCCTCCCCACCCCCCCCCCTAATCCCCCCACAAACCACCCACCCTACACCGATCAACCACCCCACCCCTCGACACCCCCCCTACCTCGAAATCCCACGCTCCCCCCCTCAACGCACCACCAACCTTCCCAAACTCCACTCATCACCCTCCCCCCCACCCCCAACACAAACCTAAGACCCCCACCCCCCTCCTACCCCATACCACCGCCACCCGAACCCCCCACCCCCACACACCCCCGCCATTCCCCCCCTCACCCTAACCCCCCCAACATCAAACCCCCCCCCCACAACTCAGCAGCGACCCCCCCCCACCCCCCACACCCCCCCACCGCCCCACTCCCCCACCACAGCCCATTCACCCCCACGATAACCCATCACACATCCCACCCAACCAAACCTCACCAGACCCAACCCCCACCCCACATCCATCCCCCACCAAACCCCCACATCAAAACACATGCACCACAACCCCAACCCCCCCCCAACCAATCCAATAATGTCCCCCCTCCCCCCCCGCCAAACTAAAACAACCCAACCCCCCATGCCAACATGCCCCAATAGTCAATGCCACCACTCATGGTTCCCCCACATGTGTCCCCCCGACATCCCCGATTACCCACCCCCATCTTGACACCAATAATCTCACACCCCAACCAGCACCACTCCCCCACCCCTACAAACTACCACCAAAACCCCCCATCCACATCCTTAACCACCAACCTCCCACCACACCGACCGAACACCACTACCCTCATCCACCCTCCCACCCCCATAATGAAAAACACCCCACCCCATCACCACCAACCCACACCACCACCCCCCCCCCCCCCACCACCCCATCCCCCCCACCACTTCGACCTCCTGCCTATGCCATCCGCCATCCACCACACTCAACACCCACCAACCACCAACCTAACCACCCGCATGCGCAACATCACAAACCCACTATAATCCGATAAACCGCCACCCACAGAGCCTACATACCACAAACAAACCCACCCCCCACCCAACCACCCCACCTCCCCCCGCAATACACCCACACCAACACTCACAATGAGACAACAACACACCCGTCCACCGCCCCGCCCCGAGTCAGGCATACCACACCCAAGCCGCCCAAACCCCGCAGCTGCCAACCCACCCCCCCCGCCCCCCCCCCCCCCTCTTGCACATCCCAGAGTGGCTGCTTCCCAAGAGCCCAACCCTAGATGCCCGAGACCCACCGCAACAGCTGAATGGCCTGATGTGCCCACGCTCATAAACTAGACCGCGACCAACCATACCTGTAGCGCCCCGGCACCACCGGGTCCACCCTAGCATTCTTCCCTTTGTTATAGGTGCCCTCCACATAAAGGGAAGTCTAGTGCTGACTCTAAGTACTACCATACCAACAGGTAGTACCGCAGCTACTTCGATAGCCCACTTAATGGCCAGGCAATCCTCTCTCCACTAAGGGCGTAGTTTCTCGGCCGCCGACAGCTTCCTGCTGAGTACCTACAGGCTTTCTCTTACTCCGACCAGCTGGTACGGATCAGCACCCCTAAGCCTACCTCAGAAGCATCAGCCTGAACCATGAATTCTTTCTGGGAAGTTGGACCATGAGCACGGTCCACTTAGCAGAGTACCCTCCTTTAGACTATTGGAAGGCTTGTTCACCTCCAAGGATTTCCACTTACCAAGGTGGATTTATGTCCTCTTTTGTTGAGGGCTCCGTACTTCGGGGCGTGCTATGGAGGCAAGTTTGGGTACGAACCTTCCTATAGTACCACTGCGGTACCTAAGAAGGCCCGTACCTCATTCTTCGAAGAACGGTTGAGGCAGATATTCTAATGCCTCAAGTTTGTCCATTTGGGGCTTGCTGACCCCACCCAATGTCGTAAGCCCAGAATAGCGAGCCTCCTTAAGCCCTATGGCACACTGTAAGGATTGGGCTGGTCAACCTGCTGCCTATGGCTCAAGACAGCTTGCACACTGAGTCAGTGGGACTCCCATCCGAGCTAAAGACTCACCACGTCCATCCAAATATGCTGCTGCATATTCTATGGGGCAGTAGGAGACGTCGCAGTCATCCTCTGGAATGTGGCTGAGCCTCATGAAGGCAAAGGGAAGGACCAACGTAAGTGAAAGTTGCCATCTGGGTGGAAAAGGAGCCATATTTCTCCTCTCGCCTCCTTTTGTGAGGGGGATCTCCAGATGAGCCCTTGTGTAGTTCTAAAAAAAACCCCGTACAGAGTACCATGCGGTCCTACCTCTCGACAATACATCAACCCGGGGCATCGGGTAGGCATAACATTTTGAGATTTCATTTAATTACGAAAATCGTGTGCAGAAACTATAAGCTGCCATCCGGGTTTGGGAATAGAGCACTATGGGGCTCGACCACCCACTTTGGGATTTTTCTATGACCCCCAGCTCCATCATACTTTTTAAAAAACTCCTCGGCAATCGCTTGCTCTGAATTTCAGGGACCCATATGGCCTCAACCGTACCTTCTGGCCGAGTTCTGTGATGAATGTCATGTTCCAGACTTCGTAGCGACCCTGGCAATTCTGAAAAGACCTCCGGATCCTATGTAGGAACTCCAATTTCCTGCCGCTCGGTGAATTCTGACAGGGACTCGGAGATACAGACGGGTGGTAATTCTCCCGTTTGGGGCAAATCCCCTATGCTCTCTTATCGCCGTAAAAAAAACTTTGACGGTCCTTTCCAGGCATAGTTAGGTTGATTAAATGGCGCTTTAAAATAAATAATAAAAATAATAATAATAATGTGATATATCTGAAATGGTTTCCTTCTACCCTGGCTGTAACACCATAATAGTTGAACCCTCACAGACCCCGCTCTTTGATCTCATAGGGCCCTGCCACTTTTGCAGAAACTTGTCTTTCGCCGATCGTGGGGACAAGCACTAGCACCCAAATCGTCGCGGGGCCATTGAACATCTGACCCTTTTGTCTTGCGGACCTGTTATACTCCCCTTGCCTGGTTTTCTTGGCCCGCTGTAGTTCTCACCACGTATAGGCAGGACCGCTGTGATTCTATTCTGCATCTCGGCAAATATGTTCAATCACGCTCCTATAGGGGGTATATTCCTGCTCCCAGATCTCCTTGGCAATGTCCAGGAGTCCCCGGGGATGTCTACCATAGAGGAGCTTGGAAGAAGAGAAACCCTGTGGACGCTTCGGGTAACCTCCCGTTATAAGAAACATGAGATAGGGTATTAGGCGGTCCAGTCTCTCCCATCTTATCCACCACCTTTTTAAGCATGCCGTTTAGGGTCTTATGAACCTCTCCACCAACCAATCCGGTCTGGGATGAATGTACCGAGGTATGAGATGGGTATATTGAGGAGGCGGCAGAGTTCTTTGTCACCTTAGACATGAAGGGGTACCCTGGTCTGACAGTTCTCCTTCGTATATCTGTCGGTAAACATTTTGGAACAACCTCCTTGGCAATCCTTTTTAGGAGGTTGTTCCTAAGGGGAATGGCCTCGGGATATCGGGTGGCGAGTCAAAGGACCCACTAAGAAATGCTGATGTCCCTCGGGCTGACTTCGGGAGCGGCCCTACCAGGTCCATGCCGATCCTCCATCAAAGGGGACCTCTATTATTGGCAGGGGGATTAGGGTGCTACGAAAATGGGGCCTAGGCGGCATTTACTTGGCACTCCTGGGCAAGACTGGCAGAAATCTTCATCCCCTATAAATTCCCTGCCCAGGATAAGAAGTTGCGCCTAACCCACTCCGGTTTTCTTTCCACCCCTAATGTCCCCCCCAGCACATGGAGTGGGCTAGCTCCAACACCTGGCGGACATGTGACCTGGGAACCACCAATTGGCTCCACCACCTCGTTGCGTCTTTTTTAACCCGGTATAACACACATTGTGACTGCAAAATAGGAGGGTAACACCATATCCTCTGCCTGGTCCCTGGGGTTTACCCATCTATCATCTTGACACTTCTCCATAGCATGTCTAGGTTTGGTCCCTCCGTTGCTCCGTACCCAAAGTTCCCTCTGGATATTGGCTAGGAAAGGCGAACTCGAGCTCAAGTGGTTTTCCTCTGGGTCCCCCCGCCAGGGACGGACAACGGAACCCACGGGCTCTCCGGGCTCCCTGTCGGACACATTACCCTGTACACCATTATACCTTGCAACCCTCTTTTATTCTCCCACAAATCCCAGAACAAGGGAAAGGTCACAGCCTATGCGGCACAGTGGGGTAGGGCTCCGCAACGACAGCCACCACATGTTGTAGCGGCACCGCAGGAGTCTCTAGGGCGATGTCTGGCAGTTGGTTAGTCTCTAGTGTCCCAGTGGATACAGACCAACCCCTAAATGGCGGGAACGGAGTTTGGACCTTGGTTCCACCAGCTTTGGCCTGTAACCAGTGTCACCAAGCTCCTCCCGGAGTCCATGAGTGCTTGAATGGATGCATCCGTTGATTTTTTGACCATACACTCCCGCCGGTCACCACCAGTCACAGCATGTGAGGGTATAGGAACCGGCCCTGGCAAATAACGATGTACGCCGTGTAGACTCCAACAGTCATGGGGTCCCCCATTGCGTGACATCGTGCGGCGAACATGACCCAGGACCATCACCTCGCCAACAGACAATGGGGCCCCTGAGCTCTGGTGAAGTCCCGATTTGGGTGGCAACCTTCCCCCTCTCGCAGCCAACCTTACACCCCTCCCAATGGGCCGTCTACTCTCCCCTTTTGGGGACAGAGACAGTTCTTACCCCGTACAGCGTAGATGGATGCAGTCCCAGGAGAAACTCTTCAGTTGGTGCTGTAACGTTCCACAACGTAGACGAGCTCGTCCAGACCATTGGCTGTGTACCCACACAGCCTGGATCCTCACCGGTAAGCTGCGCGTACAAAGCATCACAAAACAACCCTCTCAGATCACCTGGCAGCCTGAGAGAACTCCTCCGTTTTGCAGCATTTGCTGTGTGATGGAAGAGGTCATACATTTGGGATTAGCTGGATTGAACTCCATGTGTAAGACTCATTGGGCCCCCGGACCGCCAGAGTAACCCCCAGTCGTGCTAAGATCTCCCCTTTCACCTGTGAAGTCCTTGGCTTCTCCCACCCTCTAGGTCGAGTAGGCCTTTTGTTGTTCGCCGGTTAGAAGGGGGCCAGGACGTCAGCCCATTTGTCCCACAGGAGCCTGCTCTCCTCTCTCGAGCGATTCCTCCTCGAAGGTTTTCGGGGTAAGCTTCCAATGTCCACTTCACTTTAAGTTTTAAGCTTCAGAACTTAGCCGGCGTAAACAGCTCAGTACAAAAGTAAAATTTATTATTCAACACATACATAAAAAGTAAGTATCAATATCAGTAGAAAATACTTGCACTTCAACCGCGCATCCATTTCCGTGGTCACGAGATTAGCCATCAGAAGAGCTTCCACAATGCACAAGGCTTACGTGGCGCCATCAGACCTTGGCGTCACCTGGAGCAGTAAGCGGAAGGGCGGGCGGTAAAGAGTAACCACGCGACGTTTTCGGGAGAGTCACTCCCCTTCTCCTTGAGGTCTCCTCGTGGTGGCCTTTTGCTGACCTGCTGCCCGCCATCACTGGAGGTTTGCATTTGCTGAATCAACTGTTTCACCAGCTCGTCCATTTTGGATGTCTCTGATGTGTACAGTATGCTGCTTTAAATCCAAGACAAATGCTGGGACTACGTTTGCTGCCTTCTCTTTAAGAGAAGCCGTCTCTTTAGAATGCCCTTTGCATACCTCCACCATATTGAAGCTTGCAACAGCACTGGGATCATATCACAAGTCCTTCAGGCATGAGACATAGGCAATATCTGGTACACACGGTTTCTTGTCTTCGTGTGTTTATTGCAACCACAGAACAAAAACGGATGCAATACCATGTACAGCAAACAAATAAACATAAACAAAACTCCTGCTCCGTCTTAGCGCTTACTATACAAGGTGTCGTTCCCTCACTAGCACCTTGGGCGTTGACGGTGTAGCTACAAAACTGGCATCCAGTAGTGTGAATGTCTCCACCTCATAAGGTAGACTGGAATACAGCCCGCCCAGTCAGCTTACCTGCTGACCTTATATACCGCCAGAAATCCCGGAGTGAGCGCATGGGGAGTAAGCACCCTCCCTGCTCTATGCTTACTCCAATGAAAGGCCGACCCGGAAATGCTGGTAGTCATACTAACATACAACTTAAATGTAATGTTGACAGTCTGTACTGCCGACACCTATGTTAACAATGGCCTTTCACTCCACCAAGGCTCCTTACCTTGTGGCGTGTATCATGCACACTCCAGCATACGCCCAGAACCTGCTGGGATATACACTCCATTTCAGACCTTCCAGAATGCTGCCTTAATAAATATAATATAATAATCTCTATACCGACCCCACACTCAACCAAACAACACTCTAAAACCCACAACCCAACCACAGATCACCAAACACCCCACACCACCAACCCCCCAACCCCCCCCCCTACCACCCCGACCCCCCCCACCCTACCCACCACCATTCCACCACACTCCCACACCCACCTCCCCCACCCACCCACCCAACACCAATACACACCTCACCCCCCCACCCACCCCAACCCACACCCCCACCGTATACCAGCAACGTTACGCAACACCCGCCTCATCAACCCAACCCACCCCCCCCACGCCCCTCCCACAACAACACCACACCTACAACATATATAGACACACACTCACCCACATCCAAACCACACCCACCCATCCCCGCTAGTCCCCTGGCCTGGCACATATATACTGTAAGAGAGAATTACCTACAGCAGCCCCACAGTCCCTTCACATGGTTTAGGCTCCCCCACCAAAATAACCCAAGCCCAGCACCAGCGCGCTACAACGCAAAATCTGAGGAAGAACACACCATCCCATAGAGTTCGCTGATAGGCTGATCCTCGCCTATTCCAAAAGCCTTAGGCTATTAAGCCATCAGACAGTGAGGTCATGATAGGCGAGTGAAACCTCACCCACCCAATTATTTAAAGGTGGGACACACCACCATGAGAAGTATCTACACACCTACATACTCGAATACATATAAACACACACACACACCACATGTCATAACACACTGTCACACCACAAACCTGTTATATCTTGTGTCACTCTTTCTGTCGGTGACATATATCAAATGGGTGATATAAAGCATTAAAGTCTCTGTGGGGAGGAATAAAAGTAAATTATTATGTTTTATTTTTTTTGTCTAGTCACCCTGTAATTGGGGCTGATATACAGTGAAGGAAATAATTATTTGATCCCTTGCTGATTTTGTAAGTTTGCCCACTGACAGCCATGAACAGTCTATAATTTTAACACTGAGAGAATATCCAAAATAAAATCTAGAAAATCAGATTTTACAAATGTATTTGCATTTTGCTGAGAGAAAAAAGTATTTGACCCCCTCCCAAACCCATTAAAGGCCACACGTATGAAAACTGTCTAGGTCTAAAACTCACTTTGTTGCCCATAACAACCAATCAGAGCGCCCTTCTAATTTTTCCAGAGCACTATATGAAATAAAGTGGGAACTCTGGTTGCTATGGGCAACAAATTGAGTTTTAGACCTAGACAGTTTTCATACATGTGGCCATACAGATGCTCATACATGTGGCCCTACAGTTAGACACTCATAATAAACTTGTTACCTGCATTACAGGCAGCTGTCTTAAATAGTCACCTTTATAAAAAAAAAAAAAACTCCTGTCCACAGACTCCATTAATCAGTCCGACTCTAACTTCTACAGCATGGGCAAGACCAAAGAGCTTTCTAAGGATGTCAGGGACAAGATCATAGACCTGCACAAAGCTGGAATGGGCTACAAAACCATAAGTAAGACGCTGGGAGAGAAGGAGACAACTGCTGGTGCAATAGTAAGAGAATGGAAGAAATACAAAATGACTGTAAATCGGCATTGATCTGGGGCACCATGCAAAATCTCACCTCGTGGGGTATCCTTGATCACGAGGAAGGTGAGAGATCAGCCTAAAACTACACGGGGGAACTTGTTAATGATCTCAAAGCAGTTGGGACAACAGTCACCAAGAAAACCATTGGCAACACATTATGCCGTAATGGTTTAAAATCCTCCAGTGCCCGCAAGGTTCCCCTGCTCAAGAAGGCGCATGTGCAGGCCCGCCTGAAGTTTGCCATTGAGCACCTTGATGATTCTGTGAGTGATTGGGAGAAGGTGCTGTGGTCAGATGAGACAAAAATTTAGCTCTACGACATTAACTCAACTCGCCATGTTTGGAGGAAGAGAAATGCTGCTTATGACTCAAAGAACACCGTCCCCACTCAGGGCCGTATTTCCCACTAGGCGGGTGCCTAGGGCGGCACCTTTAAGGGGGCGGCACGGTAGGAGGTGGATGTGTTTTTGGTTTTTTTTAAACTTTTTTTTCTCTGGCCCCAGAGCGCGCACGCCCCTCCCCTATACTCCCCCCCCCTCCCCCGAGCAGACGGAGGGGGGGGGGGGTCTGGAGGCTGTGGGGAGGGAGGCGAGGCTGTGGGGAGGGAGGCTGTGGGGAGGCGAGGCTGTGGGGAGGCGAGGCTGTGGGGAGGGGAGGCTGTGTGGTGCCATGCTGTGGTAGGGGAGGCTGTGGGAAGGGGAGGCTGTGGGGTGCCATGCTGTGGGAAGGGGAGGCTGTGGGGAGGGATGCTGTGGGGTGCCATGCTGTGGGAAGGGGAGGCTGTGGGATGGGATGCTGTGGTGTGACATGATGTGGGGGTGACATGCTGTGGGGAGGGTTGCTGTGGGGAGGGTTGCTGTGGGGAGGGATCCTGTGGGGTGGGATGCTGTGGGGAGGGATCCTGTGGGGTGGGATGCTGTGGGGAGGGATCCTGTGGGGTGCCATGCTGTTGGGAGGGATCTGTGGGGGTGGGATGCTGTGGGGAGGGATGCTGGGGGGTGACATGATGTGGGATGCGGGGGGTGACATGATGTGGGATGCTGGGGGGGTGACATGATGTAGGGTGCTGGGGGTGACACATGATGTGTGGTGCTGGGGGGAGGGGGTAAGAGACATGTGGGTTGAGGGGAGGAGGGTGGAGAGTGGTGGGGTGTTGGGAGGGGTCAGGGTCAGAGACATGGGGTGTTAGGAATCCTATCCTGTGTTATCCTACCTGGTGGCGTTGAGTATCTAAGCCTATCCTTTGTTATCCTACCTGCTGGCATTGAGTATCTAAGCCTATCCTGTGTTTTCCTTCCTGGTGGCGTTGAGTATCTAAGCCTATCCTGTGTTATCCTACCTGCTGGCGTTGAGTATCTAAGCCTATCCTGTGTTATCCTACCTGCTGGCGTTGAGTATCTAAGCCTATCCTGTGTTATCCTACCTGCTGGCGTTGAGTATCTAAGCCTATCCTGTGTTATCCTACCTGCTGGCGTTGAGTATCTATGCCTATCCTGTGTTATCCTGCTTTTCCTGGTGTCTTGCAGTATATAGTGATGTGTACTGTACACGCCACTATACGCTGGGTACTGTAGAAGCATATGCTGGCCGGCGTGTACTTCTATAGCGGTGTGCGCCGACTCCCATAGACTTTTACATGTCACTTTTCTTCCGGCACGCAGTACACATTGGGGAAACCAGCAGGTAATCACAGCTTTCAGTGAGAGCTATGAATTACTGTATTTGCGGGCTGTACTACGCGTGCATTGCACTAAGGGTGTATACCACTATATGGTCACTGTAGGGTGGTAGTATACAGTATGCTGCGCCTGTGTACACAGGTGTCTACCACTATATGGTCACTGTATGGAGGTAATATACAGTCTGCAGAGCCTGTGTACACTGGTCTTACCACTATATGGTCACTGTATGGGGGTAATATACAGTCTGCAGAGCCTGTGTACACTGGTCTCTACCACTATATGGTCACTGTATGGGGTAATATACAGTCTGCAGAGCCCGTGTACACTCGTATCTACCCCTATATGGTCACTATATGGTGGTTATATACAGTCTGCAGAGCCTGTGTACACTGGTGTCTACCACTATATGGTCACTGTATGGAGGTAACATAAAGTCTGGAGAGCCTGTGTACACTGGTGTCTACCACTATATAGTCACTGTATGGAGGTAACATACAGTCTGGGGAGCCTGTGGACACTGGTAACTACCACTATATGGTCACTGTATGGAGGTAATATACAGTCTGGAGAGCCTGTGTACACTGGTGTCTACCACTATATAGTCACTGTATGGAGGTAACATACAGTCTGGAGAGCCTGTGGACACTGGTAACTACCACTATATGGTCATTGTATGGAGGTAATATACAGTCTGGAGAGCCTGTGTACACTGGTGTCTACCACTATATAGTCACTGTATGGAGGTAACATACAGTCTGGAGAGCCTGTGTACACTGGTGTCCACCACTATATGGTCACAGTATGGAGGTAATATACAGTCTGCAGAGCCTGTGTACCCTAGTGTCTACCACTATATGGTCACTGTATGGGGGTATCATAGAGTCTGTGTACACTGGTGTCTACCACTATATGGTCACTGTATGGAGGTAACATACAGTCTGGAGAGCCTGTGGACACTGGTAACTACCACTATATGGTCATTGTATGGAGGTAATATACAGTCTGCAGAGCCTGTGTACACTGGTGTCTTCCACTATAGGTCATTGTATGATGAAAATATTGGTTGTAGTGTAGAGGTTTATCTTCAGGCACAGTTTGACGTTATCTCTCAGCTTTCCTGGATGCTGAATAGGCTATCCAACGTCTAGGAAAGCTAGGTGACAGCAAATCCTTCAATTAGCTTTCTTCTAGAGCCATTACATGGTTATAGTGGGCATGGCTTTTGTAAAGAGGTGTTGCATGATGTGAAAGGGGCGTTGTAATGCAAATTGTTAATGGGGGCGTATTTTTAGTGCCTAGGGCACTAGGGCAGCATGACCTATAAATACAGCCCTGTCCCCATTGTCAAGCATGGAGGGGGAAACATTATGTTTTGGGTGGTGGCTGGGTCTTCCAGCAAGACAATGACCCAAAATATACAGCCAAGGCAACAAAGGAGGGGCTCAAAACGAAGCACATTAAAGGGGTTTTATCGTTACAAAGATCATGTCTCAGATTATAGGAACAGTAAAAATAAGCACTTTTGAAAATTGGGTTGCATTACCTCTGTCACTTGGTTTGCAAAATATCAGCTTCGCTGTAAATCTGTCTTTTTTTTTCTGCTGTTGCTGGGCCCAGAACGCCCCCGGGTCGATTCCTGTGCTCTAGACACGCCCCGCACTGTAAATTGGCTGGCTGACATTTATTCAGCCTGTTGGGTTTATGCCCCTAGACAGGAAACGTCAGGGCCCACGCCCCCTGCGCTGTGATTGGCTGCCTGCACACTCTGTGTTTACTCCCCTCTGTGCTGTTAAAATCGATAGTGAAACCAGAGTTGCGGCTCTATTTTACATCTCAGCTCTATGGTGATGATCTGGGCAATTACTGCCTGTTTTAAAGGGCTTTTGCAAGAGGTTGATTCACCCCCTCACAGGTTCGTTTGAACTTTGAAAAGAAGGCTTTCTGTTCCTCAGATTGAAGCAAGCCCCGCCCCCCTATGCGTCATCATTGTATTGTTATAACATAAGGATTCAACACTGTGTCTGAAATGAACTGCTTGTATATTTACAGTGCATAGGTGATCAGCTTGGCAAGACAGAGGTTGGGGTTCAAGTCCCCATCGTTTTTTCTTTTTTTTCTTTTATAAATTGTAATATATGTAAATATATGAAAATATATGTGTAGACTCTATAATTTTATATATATACACACACACACAGAAAGCTCCTATATAGTGTCACATCCTCACAGTCACACCAAGCACTTCCAACTTTGTGATATAATGCATATACTCTCAGGGATGAGACATGATATAGGGGAGCTATGTATGTGTATATATACAGTCATATGAAAAAGTTTGGGCACCCCTATTAATCCAAATAATTTTTAGTTCTAAATATTTGGGTATTTGCAACAGCCATTTTAATTTGATATATCTAATAACTAATATTGACTTTTTGTGTTAGTACAATAAACTCATTTCAATCGGAAATATTACTTTTGTCCATCAGTTATTAGATATATCAAATTGAAATGGCTGTTGCAACCCCCAAATATTTAGAACTAAAAATTATTAAGATTAATAGGGGTGCCCAAACTTTTTCATATGACTGTATCATTATAGAGATTGACATACACTCACCGGCCACTTTATTAGGTACACCATGCTAGTAACGGGTTGGACCCCCTTTTGCCTTCAGAAATGCCTCAATTCTTCGTGGCATAGATTCAACAAGGTGCTGGAAGCATTACTCATGTTCAAGAAACCAGTCTGAGATGATTCAAGCTTTATGACATGGCGCATTATCCTGCTGAAAGTAGCCTTCAGATGTTGGGTACATTGTGGTCATAAAGGATGGACATGGTCGCAACAATACTCAGGTAGGCTGTGGCGTTGCAACGATGCTCAATTGGTACCAAGGGCCCAAAGGAGTGCCAAGAAATATTCCCACACCATGACACCACCACCCCCAGCCTGAACCGTTGATAAAAGGCAGGATGGATCCATGCTTTCATGTTGTTGACACCAAATTCTGACCCTACCATCCGAATGTCGCAGCAGAAATCGAGACTCATAGACCAGGCAACGTTTTTCAATCTTTCTACTGTCCAATTTCGATGAGCTTGGGCAAATTGTTAGCCTCAGTTTCCTGTTCTTAGCTGAAAGGAGTGGCACCCGGTGTGGTCTTCTGCTGCTGTACCCATCTGCCTCAAAGTTCGCCGTACTGTGCGTTCAGAGATGCTCTTCTGCTACCTTTGGGTTGCAACGGGTGGCTATTTGAGTCATGTTGCTTTCTATCAGCTCGAACCAGTCTGCCCATTCTCCTTTGACCTCTGGCAACACAAGGCATTTCCGACCACAGGACTGCCGCTCACTGGATGTTTTTTCTTTTTCGGACCATTCTCTGTAAACCCTAGAGATGGTTGTGCGTGAAAATCCCAGGAGATCAGCAGTTTCTGAAATTCTCAGGACCAGCCCTTCTGGCACCACAACCATGCACATTCAAAGGCACCAAATCACCTTTTTCCCCTACTGATGCTCGGTTTGAACTGCAGGAGATTGTCTTGACCATGTCTTCAATGCCCAAATGCACTGAGTTGCCGCCATGTGAATGTCTGATTAGAAATAAATAGTGTTAACGAGCAGTTGGACAGGTGTACCTAATAAAGTGGCCGGTGAGTGTATATATTTTAGGTCTCTCTACATTATGTGTAGATTTAGGGGGGGGAATAAACCCTGTGAGGGGACTAGAACTCCAAACCCTTTCGTTGTAAAACCAACACTCTACCACTATACCATCAGCCCAAGTCAGTTGCAGGTTCAGCAGGTTCTTCTCTCAAAGCTGATTTGCTTCTACCCCCCACTGTTTTCACTCATATCACTGACAGCAAGCAGAGATCTTTACTTGAAGCTGACATTTGTCCTTGTAGTTGAGTAAAGATCTCTGCCTGGTTGTCAGTACAATTTGGTTGATACCACTAGAACAGAAGTTAAAGCTGCTGGCTTTCTGGTGTAAATAAGAGATATAATAGATATAATAGGTGCTTGCTGCAGCTTGTGGAGCCTCAAGGCTGCAGACCTAAGCATGCAGGAGGCTACAGAGCTGTTATATCCAGACAACCCTCTGCATCCCCTGCTTCAAACAAAATGATGATGTCACAGTTCTTCAGTGAGGGGAGACACGCCTCGTGGGAGGGGAGACACGCCTCGTGGGAGGGGAGACAGCCTGTGGGAGGGAGACAAAGCCTCGTGGGAGGGGAGACACGCCCCTGGATTTCAAACTCAATCTAAGAAAATTAGCAGAACAGCACGAGCAGCTAAAACTATAAATACCCTTTAAGGTCATGGCGTGGCCTAGCCAGTGTCCAGACCTTAATACCATAAAAAACTTATGGAAGGAATTGAAGCTAAGCAACAGCCTCAAAATGTTAATGATTTAGAGATAATCTAGACCAAAATTCCTCCTGACGTGCGCAAACCTCATCATCAACTACAAAAACGGCTGACTGCTGTGCTTGCCAACAAGGGCTTTACCACCAAGTATTAAGTCTTGTTTGCCAGAGGGCTCAAATACTTATTTCTCTCAGCAAAATGCAAATAAATTTATATAATTTATACTATGTGGTTTTCTGGATTTTATTGTGGATATTCCATTACTCAAAGTTAAAATTAACCTACCCCTAAAATTATAGACTGTTCATGTCTTTGTCAGTGGGAAAACTTACACAATCAGCAAGGGAGCAAATAATTATTTCCTTCACTGTATGTAAACATATGACTGTATAAAAATTATAAAAAGAATAAAATATATGTAACTAAAAATGACTAATTTTGAGGTTGTCCTGACTATTTACAGCTCTGTCTCGAAATAAAAAGTTTCTATGATGGTTTTATAGTCAGAAATTCATAATTTATCAAGATTTTATAGAATTTTACAATACTTTATAATCAATATTTGTGTAAGTTAACATACTGAGATGAAAGCGGTAACCTGGATTGTGTATTAATAGAACTATGAAAACTAATAAAAAAAAAGGAGATTGCGCACCTAGGGGTGACATGTAGATTTTATGGGGTTAGACCCCAAATTTTTTTGGGAATTATATTAGTTTAAAATGCGCCTGAATTTGAACCTGTTTACAGGGGTCAAAAATCAGGGCATTTCTGCGCAAAAATGACAAGTCTGGCTCAGGTAAACTACTTGTAAAGTGCTCTACCTGTTCCAGCAGTAATGCGCCTGGATTTGCCATACTGAAGCTATAAAATGTGTATCTTCGTACAGTTCTAGTGCGCTCGCCTCTGGCACGCCCCCCAATCTCAGGCACATTATAAAGTGCCACGGGCGCTCTGTAGTGCTCCTGATATTGGACTGCGCCTGAGAGTGAATGGGGCGTCGCTAGATCTCGGGCTGAAAAGACGCCAGACTTCTGGCATAGTCCCATTCATACATGTCAAACCTATTGCCAGAATATTTAGGGAACAGTATTTTTATATACATTTCTGTTTTTATGTTTTTTATATACAGGTCGTCCCCAGCTTACAACGTTCTGACTTACTTCCGTCCCCTAGTTACAAACGGAGACTTATGGGGCCTGGTTTAGCGTGCTGACATAGCATGCCGAGTCACACCCCATAATATTTTTGCGAGCCTTCCTCTGCCCACTGCATCTTCCGGCCGGCATTGCAGCTCTATGTTCCCTTCCTCCCGCCTTGCGCTCGGAACCTCCGTCTTCAGGCCGGCACAACAGCTCACTCTCACACCACTCTTGCCTAGCGCTGTCGACCCCAGAACAGCGGATATGTTTTTACTGCTCTTGAACCTCTCCAACAACCCCTAGCCACCATCAATGTAAAATACTGTACTGTGGAACTGCAAGCTCCAGCATGCCACCACAACTCATGAGAGACAGAAAGTGAGGTGAAATCTTCTAAACAGGAGAACAGACAACAGAACAAATGCAAAAGGGGTTGTAACCCTTCCCTGCACTATCCAAAACTAGAAAAAACCTCTTGTGATGGAGTTACATTTAATAAATGTACCTGTCTCGACTTACATACAGACACAGCTTAAGAACAAACCTACAGTTCCTATCCCATTCATGACTCGGGGACTGCCTGTATATGTGCGGTCCTTGTCCCTTTTTTCCTTTATTTCTTAGTATTTATTGTTTCTCAGGAATAGGAATAAAATCTGTTTCCTGCGTTAATGCGCCTGTTCACACTAGCTCTGTTGCCTCATTCAAACCGAAAGGAAAAAGGCTTTCTGTCTTGCTCAGGGCATTCAGTCTATTGGGAATAAAGTCAGGAATATCGTCAATAACTATAATCTTAATTCTAGTGTCACTCGTTTCATGTTTCTCTGCCCGGTCTTGACACTCTATGCAGGTTGAATCTTTTGCGAATATTCTAACGAGGGTTGGCAATTCTCCTCTCATTTTTGAGCTGTGCGGCCAATGTTCTTTAATCCGCATGGACATTCCAGTAAACACATAACAAATTCACTCCGAAACTCGAGATGTTTGAGCTCAAAATTCTCAAGCATTTTATTAGAGTGAAAACTTCCGGTGTTATGAGCTATGGACGGACAGAGATGACATTGTCTCTGACCATATTTTTTTTCTTTTTTAACTTTTTTTTACTTCCACATTTATGGAGTTTTTCATTTTACTTTTATTAATTTTTTTTCTATCTTTCTGGCAATGGGTGCACAATCTGTTGTTGTGTGTGTGTTTTTTTTTATTACATATGATAATTCTAATAAGACAAAATCCAGGTTACCAGCTTGATCTCAGTATTTTAACTTATACGGACATTGATAATAAAGTGTTGTAAAATCTTGATAAATTAGAATTCTTACTATAAAAACATCATAGAAACCTTTTATTCCAAGACAACCTTGAAAATGTATATGTGTGTGGATATATATATTATTTCCACTCAAGGGTCCATGGCCTGACTTGGGGTGTATTCATGAGGTTACACTCCCCTTAGGAGTATGCAATGCCAGCCGGATACGGTTTAACAGTTAACTCCTGTTCACATGGGCACAGGAAGACTCAGGAAGTGCATGAGGATGCCGCACTCACCCACAACCCTGACCGGCGGGCAGAGATCTAAAACAGAACTCTACCAGGCCAGTAGACTGCCACCAGTTTCTCGTTAGTTATAAGCCTGGTCTGTTACAGACTTCCTACCAGGCCAGGAACCAGCTCGTTTAGCGATATATTCGAGACCAAGAAGACGGACACGTGAGTTCGGCTTGATCGGGACAACAGAACAGCTCAGGATCAAAGTTTATATATTTAATCGCCTTGTGAGCGCTCTAGACAAACAATACATACATAGGGGATACAGCTATACATTTACTGGTCATAAGTGCAAATATAAATAGGATATGGGTACAGACAAAAGAAGCAGCAAGATATGTCAAGAGGTGTAGGGCACACATGGGGGGGGTGTGAATGTGGCCTGCTGGTCCTATGTGAAAGCTCCTGGCATGCTGGTGCATGTACCCCACTTCCAATAGAGACAACCCTGAGCTCACTTATAACTATACTGGCACATCCCACGTCACACCCTTGTCACAGCCCTGGGACGGTCTACACGCTCCTCCCTTCCAGAACCAGGAGCTGTTTCTGGCTTTGGACATGAAACGGACTGTATCGTGACAGGGCAATGCCGAAGGTTTGTGCCCCTGGTACCATCAGACCTAGGAGAGTCCAAGCTATGACTAGGTACCAAACACTAGGTCGCTGCTCTGTTCCTGGCACTTGCCTCTTGTTTCTCCTTACCCATTGGTACTACAAACAAGGGAGTGACAGCTATGCATGTAGGAGGCTTTCACATTTAAAATAGGAAGCTATATTTAAAAATATGAAACTGGGGTGTGCTTGTGATGTTCGGTTATTCCATAATTCCTTATGGAACTGTGGTGCCAGGTGTTTGCCATCTCTCTTTTAATGCTTTGCCTCTCGGAGCACGTCTACTCTGGGCAATGTGCTAACGAAATTAGTGATAAACCTTTGAGGCTCAGACTCCCTGCTGGGTTGCTTCCCTATCTGGACTGGGAGCTGATAAACTGCAACTATAACAAAGAGCATGCCAACATGGAAGTGGATTCTTTACTGTAAGAGCAGTGAGACTATGGACCACTCTGCCAGAGGAAGTTATCAGGGGAATTCACAGCTCAGAAGTCCACACGTGTCCTGGACGTTTCTCAGTGCAGGAATAATATCAGTTCTAGTCACTAGATTTCTGGAGATCGGTCACTGATCCAGGGTTCTCTCCATACACAGGATTACACAGTAGTGAAGAAGACGTCAGGTGACTGTGTGGCCCCCAGCAGCTGTCCCTGTGTGTCAGGAGGATGGAGCTGGGGCCCCATCATAGAGCCTCCCCCGCACCCACTGATACATGAGAGGGACAATAAGCAGAAGATCCTAGAACTCACCAACAAGATGGCGGAGCTGCTGACTGGAGAGGTGACGCTGTTGGGAATGCTGGGATATTATACAGTAACACCACTGGAGGGGTCTGGATGATGACCGTATCAGTTTGTGTGTCAGGTTCCTATAAGGTGTCAGGAGGTCGCTGTCTATTTCTCCATGGAGGAGTGGGAGTATTTAGAAGGACACAAGGATCTGTACAAGGACGTCATGATGGAGGATCTGGAGAATCACCGACCTCTTATGTCACAAGGTGAGGAGATAGAGCAGGTTATCTCACCTATTACTTTGGGTGCAGGACGGCACTGGCGGCCATGTTGGAGATTTAAAGGGAAGGTGTCATCAGAAATAACCTATTGTTTATATTGTGGTTATCATATGTACAGCTGCAACAATTTTGACATCTATGACAGAGCCCTATTTTTAAAATTGATGTGTCTCTTTATGTGGGGATAACTTTTTGACACTTTTACTTATCCATGTAATTCCCAGAATATTTTCTCATGACACATTGGTCTTTAAGTTAATAATAAATTTTGATCCATACAATCCTTGTTTATTTGTGAAAAATATGAAAATGGAAGAATTTGCCAGTCGTTATATTGACACAGATATTTTTTTTAGCATTAGGCTGTAAAAGTGGAAATTTAGATTTTTTTTTCCAATAATCTGTAGTTTTAGATGAAAATGTTTCATTTTCACAAAGAATCCTGGAAAAAAAACACCGATGTCACCTTACTACCAATCAGGAGTGTTGTCCTTAGCGGAGACACCGCCCCGAAAAGGGCGACCCCGAAACACTATAGATAATCTCCTGAATAATCCCTTAAAGAGACAGATGCGTAATCTTGCTCCATGCATCCACAAATATAGATATATGTGTAGTATACTCTATTCCTCCAATATACACATACACTCACCGGCCACTTTATTAGGTACACCATGCTAGTAATGGGTTGGACCCCCTTTTGCCTTCAGAACTGCCTCAATTCTTCGTGGCATAGATTCCACAAGGTGTTGCAACGATGCTCAATTGGTACCAAGGGGCCCAAAGAGTGCCAAGAAAATATTCCCCACACCATGACACCACCACCACCAGCCTGAACTGTTGATACAAGGCAGGATGGATCCATGCTTTCATGTTGTTGACGCCAAATTCTGACCCTACCATCCGAATGTCGCAGCAGAAATCGAGACTCATCAGACCAGGCAACGTTTTTCCAATCTTCTACTGTCCAATTTCGATGAGCTTGGGCAAATTGGAGCCTCAGTTTCCTGTTCTTAGCTGAAAGGAGTGGCACCCGGTGTGGTCTTCTGCTGCTGTAGCCCATCTGCCTCAAAGTTCGCCGTACTGTGCGTTCAGAGATGCTCTTCTGCCTACCTTGGTTGTAACGGGTGGCTATTTGAGTCACTGTTGCCTTTCTATCAGCTCGAACCAGTCTGCCCATTCTCCTTTGACCTCTGGCATCAACAAGGCATTTCCGCCCACAGGACTGCCGCTCACTGGATGGTTTTTTCTTTTTCGGACCATTCTCTGTAAACCCTAGAGATGGTTGTGCGTGAAAATCCCAGGAGATCAGCAACCATGCCACGTTCAAAGGCACTCAAATCACCTTTCTTCCCCATACTGATGCTCGGTTTGAACTGCAGGAGATTGTCTTGACCATGTCTACATGGCTAAATGCACTGAGTTGCCGCCATGTGATTGGCTGATTAGAAATTAAGTGTTAACGAGCAGTTGGACAGGTGTACCTAATAAAGTGGCCGGTGAGTGTATACTATATAGACCTATACAAAGGTAAGAACACATATACTAATACCTGTGCAAAAGATGTATAAACAAATGTGAATGCTTTATATAGTTATACTGCCATTACCATGCCCATGGTAACAGTGACATTAATAGGTAGGGGACATTAATAGGGACAATAGTGTGTTTTAGGAATCGTATTTTTGAGATATATGTATATTTTTAGGAATAGTGTTAATAAAAGTTATGTTTTATTAGGAATGATCACCAATCTGAACAGCATCAGATTCACCTGGGATACTTTAGCGGTGGCCCCTCTGTTGGTGCCAGATCTTCCTTCTTACTTAACCTCAGCCGCTCTTGACAGTTTTGGTTGTTTTAGAATCTGGTGTTCTCTCAATTTCTGTGGTTCAGAGCATGATTTGCCCGTATTTTATAAGATGTTACCTTGTAGAAAGGGGGCGTGCCTTCCCCCGAAACATCGCGTGCAGTTGCATTCTGGGTAACACAGACTACCGCTTGGCCGTGCCGCTACCCGCATAGACGCACCACGAGACGCTGGCGTCTGAAGCCAGTTTGTGTAACCAGCAATCCATAGCTTGGATCACAATTTCATTGAAGATTTTGAATGTCGATGGACTGTGTGCTAATGCATATGTGTTTATATTAAAAAGCACGAAGTTAAAAAGAATTGCTTGTGGTATACGACATATGTTTCTATGAAAGACCTAGTGCTGCCCTCATTTTGTCCCTCTGTGCAGGAGGGTCTCTGCATTGTTTGGACTGTACGGATCTACCTCACTGCTGTGAATCTTTCACGCGTTCCGATGCCATTTTGTTTTGGTCATTCCAGAGGCGCCACATAGAGGTCTACTGGCCTCTAAGGCTACCATTGCCAGTTGGATTCAGTGTACAATCTCAGAAGCCTTCAAATCCAGGGGTGAACCTCTTCCATTTCGGGTCACCGCTCATTCCACTGGAGTGAATGGTGTCTCCTGGGCGGTGGGGCATCGTGCCTTGGCTTCCCAGGACTACAAGGCTGCCACCAGGGCCTTAGTTCATACTTTTACAAAGTTCTATTGAATCCATACCTCGGCTTCGGCTAACGCAAGCCTCGGCCATAGGATGCCTCAGGCAGCGGTGGGCTGTCTCGCACTGCTTTTAATATTTTTTTCTTTCTAATTTTTTACCCAACTTCTGGGACTGTTTTTGGACATCCCAAAGTGCTGTGTCCCCCAATGATATCGACATCTAATTCATCTGATTCATTGGGAGACACATATCCTTCCCTCTTTCTGTCTTATTCCTTTTCCGATTCTCATTTTTGGCGCTCTCTACCTGAAATCAAACTGTAGTTTATCCCTTCTGTGGGGGACAAGTAAATATGGGCCCTCTTATCCTGGGATACCAGCGACTCTGGATGGAGCATTTAAAGGCTTCCATTATTTAGAAAGAATGCCTGTTCAAAAACGTGGCATTGTATTCACATGGTGGCAGAACGCTGATGTGTTTCGGGCTCAATAGCCTTTCATTCTAGCGTACTTCAATGTCACCAACATACATTATATTTATATAATATACTGATGATCAAATCGGCATACCTGTCACCCAGGAAAAGCTCCGGACGCTGCTTGCCACCTCCATCTGACACTGCTGTTCCACTCAGCAACAGACGCCCACCGATGATGCCAGAGAGAGAGAGACAACCCATGTGTGTCTTTGGGCTCTTCTTGGCTCCACCAAGGATCAGCTCTGGCATTGTGCAAAAGTCCATGTGACCTGCACATAACCAAGAAGGAGAATCCAGGCAGAGTCAGAAGTTAACCCCATAGACACCAATGGCAGGAAACCTCTCTCCGCACATCAATGAGCGCAGGCGAGCGAGGTGGGACTGGCAGGAGGGTTGAGCCGCAGTGCAGCCCTCATCTATCAGAAATTATGGAATATCCTGTGGATGTGTTGGGTACACCCTGTGTCCATGTGGTGGTGGCTCTGAGAAGCTGCTTCTCCTCCATGCCCAGAGGTTCTGTATGTCACACATGATATGGCCTCTGTCAGGGGCGTCGCTAGGCAGGTTTATTCGGGGCACAAGCCCCAGATAATACTGCCTGTGCCCCGAATCTCAGATCGCCGACGATCTATTGAGCTGTGTGTGCGTGCTCTGGACGCACATACAGCTCAGGATGGTTGTTAAGTGCAGGGAGGGAAGGAGAGCGACTGCAGGAGGTGACGGGAGCTCAGGAGGGAGGAGGGGGGCTCAGGCTGCTTACTGTAGATCCTGAGTCAGGAAGTTCCAGAGCACAACACACTGTTCGGCAGCGAGAGGCTCCGCCCCCTGCTGTTATGTCTGCTCCCGGATCATCTCCTGCAGCTGCATTGTCCTGCCCTGTCTTTATGGCTTCAGCAGATCCCACAGGACTATGTAGTATAATAGGAGTGAAACAACAACATCTTCATGAATGTGAACTGTACTGAATGTGTCTGTGTGTGTGTGTGTCTGTCTGAGTGTGTGTGTGTGTGTCTGTCTGAGCGTGTGTGTGTCTGTCTGAGCGTGTGTGTCTGAGCGTGTGTGTCTGAGAATGTGTGTCTGTCTGAGCGTGTGTGTCTGAGCGTGTGTGTCTGAGCGTGTGTGTCTGAGTGTGTGTGTCTGTGTGTGTGTGTCTGTGAGTGTGTGTGTGTGTGTCTGTGAGTGTGTCTGTGAGTGTGTCTGTGAGTGTGTGTGTCTGTGAGTGTGTGTGTGTCTGTGAGTGTGTGTGTGTGTGTGTCTGTGAGTGTGTGTGTGTCTGTGAGTGTGTGTGTCTGTGAGTGTGTGTCAATATATGTTCACACTGTGTAAATTGCGGGGCGCATTTCTCCGCGTATTTGCGCTTCAATACGCTCGACATGCGCACCGCAATTACGGTAATTCATAGCTCTCCTAGAAATCTATGGATTACATGTCAATTTGTATGCTCAGGGGGAGCAGCGCGTGGTTCCAAAACACACAGCGTATTGTGGTGTGTACCATACTCGCCGCAATAAGCC
This sequence comes from Phyllomedusa bahiana, assembly GCA_025379985.1. Classification (NCBI taxonomy): domain Eukaryota; kingdom Metazoa; phylum Chordata; class Amphibia; order Anura; family Hylidae; genus Phyllomedusa; species Phyllomedusa bahiana. The sequence goes on along the minus strand of JAODAL010018735.1, from coordinate 23,649 downwards.
GCGTGAACATAGCCAAAGGGCCCGGGCCCCGGATGTCTTGGGACCCTAGCAACGTCCCTGGCCTCTGTATGCTTTGGGGCCCTCCTCTATCAGACATTATGGAATATCCTGTGGATGTGTTGGGAACACCCTGTATCCATGTGGTGACGGCTCTGAGAAGCTGCTTCTCCTCTGCCTCCAGAGGTTCTGTATGTCACACATGATGTGGCCCCTGTATGATTTGGGGTCCCCTCCTTTCTCCATAAAGGCGCCTGCAGTACTAGAACCTTCCAGTTCATCCAGTTTTCTCCTATTCTCATACACAGCGTTCCTTCTCCTGAATGACCCACCAAGGATGGACACGGACAGGAATGAGATCAGCAGAAGAATATTAGACCTCACCTTGGAGATCCTCCACCTGGTGACCGGAGAGGTAAACTTCTCTAGATTTCTATCATCTTTATTATTTAACCCCTTACCGACCACAGCTAACACCCGGTGGTTGCAGGGCGGGGGGGGCGGCGTCATCCGTCTGCGCTGTTTAACCCCTTAGACGCCGCAGCAAAGATGGGCGCGGCATCTAAATGACTGAAAAACGGTGCTGCGCACCGTTCTTCGGCCCGTATGGGACATCAGCGATAAGATCGCCGAGTCCTGAGGGGATAACATGGCAGTGGGGAGCCTTGTAAAGGCTCCGATCGCTGCCATGTTCCCGTTTGCCCCACTTCCGGCCACAGGCAGGAGGTGGGGAAACCGCCATCTTGGTACAGCCTAATGCATTGTCTTTGCAATGCATTAGGCTGTATTAATGATCTCGCCCCTTAGTGGTCAAGCACCATAAAAAAAAAAAAAAGAAATAAAGTTTTAAAGTAAAAAAAAAAAGTAGTAAAAGCCTTTCCCCATTTTACAAATACAAATTTATCCCATATGCTGAACACCATAGAAGAAAAAAATTTCAAACGCCAAAATTGCGGTTTTTTTTGGTCATTTCACGTTCCATAGAAATTGGAATAAAAGTGATAAAAAAAGTCGCATCCATTCCTAACTGCTGGCAAGTACAGTTCAGACAGCAAAAAATGCGGTCCGTAGATGTTAGTACAAAAAAGTTATTGGTCGCACAAAACATCGCCGCGGCGCAAATTTCAAAAATAGGAAAATACTTGGAAATTTTTTTACAGTACCAAAACATAATGGAAACTGTACATGTTTGGTAATGCCGGATGCATATCAACCTGTAGAATACAGAGAAAACCTCATTTTTACCGAAGAAGAAACTCCATAAAAACAAACCTCCCGCAAACATGGCGCAAGTACATTTTCTTTCACATTTTGCCCCACTTAGAATTATTTTGCCTTTCCGAGTATACTCTATAGTAATATGAATAACACCAATAAAAAGTACATCTTGTCCCACAAAATAAAAGCCCACATATGTCTATATAGGTGGAAAAATAAAAAGTTATGACTTTCAGAAGGCGAGGAGGGAAAAAATTTAGAGCCGTATTATGACGTCAGGAAGGGGTTAACTGCTGTGTAACCTCTGGGAACAGAGGTTCTTTTTTGTTTAAGATAAGGATATATTTTCACTCCATAAAGCTTTGTAGTCTTGTGTACTACAGATTTTACATCTCCTGCACTCGTTCCACTATAAGACTATATTCACACGGCTTATCCACAGCGTAATTGCGGGGACGGATTTCGCCCGCAATTACGACGTGTCGCGGGGGAGGGGGGGGGGCGCCGGCAAGATAGACTTTCATTATCCATGCCGTGTATCCCGCCGGGATAATTCGCATGTCACTTTCTATACAGCGAGCGGGGAGAGGAGACGGAATCCATAGTTCTCTATGAGAACTGTGGATTACCGTAATGACTGGGACGGATTTCAGCCGTAATTCACGCAGTACGGCGCAAAATATGGAGCGAAATCTGTCCCAAAATAAGCCGTGTGAACATAGCCTAACAGGCTAGGAATAGCAGAGCTGATATCCCAATCACTGCTATAGACCTGCTCACACCCTAACTAGGAAGTGTGAGTCTGAAGCCGGCTGTTGGTCTAGCAAGAAAACCCCTTAAAGGATACAGCAAAGAGGAACATATTAAACTGTAACTGTAACTATAACAAGTGATATGCCCACATAGAAGAAGAGTCTTTACTGTAAGAGCAGTGAGACTATGGACCTCTCTGGCAGAGGGAGTTATCACGGTGAATCCACAGCTCAAAAATCCAAACGTAGCTTGGACATCTCTCAGGGCAGGAATAATATTAGATCTAGTCACTAGATTCCTGGAGATCGGTCACTGATCCAGGGATTTCTCTCCATACACAGGATTACACAGTAGTGAAGAAGACGTCAGGTGACTGTGTGGCCCCCAGCAGCTGTCCCTGTGTGTCAGGAGGATGGAGCCGGGGCCCCATCATAGAGCCTCCCCCGCACTCACTGATACATGAGAGGGACAATAAGCAGAAGATCCTAGAACTCACCAACAAGATGACGGAGCTGCTGACTGGAGAGGTGACGCTGCTGCTGGGAATGCTGGGACATTATACAGTAACACCACTGGAGGGGTCTGGGTGATGACCGTATCATTTTGTGTGTCAGGTTCCTATAAGGTGTCAGGAGGTCGCTGTCTATTTCTCCATGGAGGAGTGGGAGTATTTAGAAGGACACAAGGATCTGTACAAGGACGCCATGATGGAGGATCTGGAGAATCACCGGCCTCTTATGTCACAAGGTAAGGAGATAGAGCTGGTTATCTCGCCTATTACTTTGGGCACTGGCAGCTATGTTGGAGATTTAAAGGGAAGTACTAAAAACTTCCAGGTTGTCCACATTTTTCTCTGCAGTGATTGTGCAGCTGTGCGAGAAGAGATGCATTTTCATTGTTGGCCAAACTCTCCACTGATAAGGCCGGGACTTATTCTCGTCCCTGCGTTATTGATTGTGGAATATACAGCGCTCAATGACACCAGTAGTACACTTCCATCAGATGAATGGAGCTCTATGAATATGGCTGATATTTTTGTAAGGAGCTTTTCCCAGCAATTATGCTAAGCATAGAGCTATATAATGAGATGTGAAAACAGCCAAAAAGCTACAGGAGTGGCCCATGGAAGAGATCATTGGGCTCAGTTTACTCATATGGAGAAATGTCGGCCAGAAAATTATTGTGTGTATTATACCATTCTCCGCAATATGAGGAGACCAGAGTAACCTACCAAACTAGTATTTCTAATATTGATAAGTTGTGCTCCTCTCATAATAACCAAAATGCAGCAGAAGAACCTTGGCCTCCATAACCTCCTGTCTGACTACAGAAAGCATCTGAAGATCAGTTAGTCTTCAGATGAAAAACCCATTGACTCTCTTCTTGTAGTCCTTTCCATCCCAATCTCCCCTTCTGCCTGATGGTCTTGCTAACAGGTTGGATATTGTTATCCTGGGCCGCCATCAGAAATATAAGGGCCCAGTACAGCTCGTGTCTGAGCCCCACCTCCTGTCCCTTTACCTCTCTCCTCTCCCTCACCTTCCCTGCAACTCTAACAACTTCATCCCAGAACAAGAAGCATTTATTTCTGGAGTGAACAAGAAAAAAAAATGCAATTGCGCCATTGTTTTTGGATTTAGTTCTTGTTGGCTTTTACAACTTACAGTTTATCTACATTTTGCGGGTCATTACGCATACAAGGGCCAGCAAATACCGATCACCACGTGTCACCACTATAATGTTACTGACCAAACCAGTATACCCAGACCAATGTTGCCAAACAACAATATACAAAATATTGTCATATATCACTACCATATTGTGACTAATACCACTATAATGTTACTGACCAATATCAATAACAACAATATACAAGGACCAAATAATACCGCTAAATCATCACCACATATCTCCACTATAAAGATGCCGAATACCATCACCATACTGTCACTGACTATAAACAATAACACCAAGACCAAGATTACTGCTATATAGTTACCCTATAGTGGTAGATATCAGTGTACACAGGCTCTACACACAGTGCAGTTACATTTAGTAACTCACAGATGACGTCTTCTTGGAGTTTTTCACTTTACCTTTTCTTCTCCATCCGGTCCAGATCGCCATGATGACATCTCCCAACCACCACTTGTCCCTGCAGAACTCACAACACAAACACCTGAGACTCCTCACCTTTTTATTACCTTACTAAGTGTGCGCCCCCTCCTCCCTATTCATAGAGCCCCAAATGGTAATAATTACCTCCTTGGTGCCCTGGTAGTTATGTAGGTAGGGCTATTGGTAACTAGATATATAGGCCCTCTTGGTAGGTAGGTATATAGCCCCCCCCGTAAGTAGTTATATAGGGTAGAGCCCATGGTAGTTAGGTATATAGGCCCCTCTTGGTGAGTAGGTGTATTGCCCCCAATAAGTAGTTAGATATATAGAGAACCCAGTAGGTAAATAGGCATATAGAACACCCTCTTGTAGGTACGCATGAAGGTACTCAAAAGGGAGGTAGGCAGGTAGATAGGGTCCCCCAATGAGTAGGTAGGTAGATAGGGGCTCCTAAATAGGTAAGCAGATAAGGGGGGCCTTAGTAGGTAGATTGGGGCTCCCGCTAGGTAGGAATTTAGAAGCCAGAGGTGCTGGACCCCATATGGCAGTACCATCTGCACTGACCTAATGGCGGCCCTCTTATTATCTATACTGATGTATTAAGGTACCTTCAAATTCACAGCTCAGTGTAGGTTTTCCTATCTACTCTAATCCACACTCATGTGACCTTCTAAATCACCTTCTGACTTACACTTGACATGCAGGACTGTATTTTACCATGTAATGTGACCGCATGTACTTTGCTGACATCCTACTCCAATAGTTTGTCTTAACATCCAGTAGGTGTAAGCCTCTGTGGTCACTGCTAATGAAGGAGAAGATTTTCTATTTTATTTGCATCATACTGCGGAAATAAAAAAATCAAAACCATAAATTTACAATTTTTATCTATGAATATCCAGAGAAACTATTTTCACTTTGTGAAGGAAATGTTTTGGCTTTGGCTCAAAGAACTGGAACAGGAAGAGCATGTTTGTGTCCAGGCTAAAACTGGTTTCACACATGGCTGATTTTGATAATGGTCACCATAGTCCCTTTTATTAATATACTTCTTGTTTTGGTTTAAAAAAAACTGCAGTGACAAATTTATAAAAGTGAGGCATGTGTGAAATATCCTGATAGGAATTGTTATAAACTTGTCTACTTTGTGGTTAGTAAAAAAAAAAAAAAAGATAAACAAATTTTTCTTGATTTTTATTTAACAGAAAATTTGACAAATAATTCTAAACAACGCTTTCTATTATCTCTTAATAATAAAGTAGAAGATGAGATCATGCAGCCCTCTTCAGGAGAAAACCTCATTACTACTAATGTGCATCCAGGACCTCAGAGAACAGACCTATCTTCTAATTCTCCTAATCATGATGAACCTTCTCCTGACCAATCACAGGTTGTTACACAAAGTAAAGTTCAGAAAGCGGGTGAAAGGATTCATTATGGTGAAGAGCTTATAGATGACTCAGATGTAGAATGTGGGAAATGCTTTATAGGCAAATCAAAACTTGTTAGACATGAGAGAAGTCACACAGCGGAGAAGCCATATTCATGTTCAGAGTGTGGGAAATGTTTTACAAGAAAATCTAATCTTATTACACATGGAAAAATTCACACTGGAGAGAATTCATATCCGTGTTCAGATTGTGGGAAAAGTTTTAAAAGTAAACATTATCTTCTTGCCCATGAAAAAAGGCATAAAGGAAAAACCCCACATATGTGTTCAGAATGTGGGAAGTTTTTCACGTATAAATCACATCTGGTTCGACATAAGAGAAGACACACAGAAGAGAAGCCATACTGCTGTTCAGAATGTTCGAAATTCTTTACAACTAAAACAGAACTTGCTTTACATAGGAGAAAGCACACGGGCGAGAAGCCCTTTTCATGTTCAGAATGTTCGAAATGTTTTTCTAACAAATCACATCTTGTGCGACATGAGAGAATTCACACAGGAGAGAAACCTTATTCTTGCTCAGAATGTGGGAAATGTTTTAAAGATAAACCACATCTTGTTACACATAAGAGAAGACACACAGGAGAGAAGCCGTACTCCTGTTCAGAATGTTCAAAATGCTTTGTAACTAAAATAGAACTTGCTGGGCATATCAGAAAGCACACGGGAGAAAAACCCTTCGCATGTTCAGAATGTTCTAAATGTTTTATAACTAAACTAGAACTTGCTGCGCATATCAGAATGCATACGGGAGAGAAGCCCTTTTCATGTTCAGAATGTTCGAAATGTTTTGCTAAAAAATCAAATCTTGTTCAACATGAGAGAATTCACACAGGAAAGAAACCGTATTCTTGCTCAGAATGTGGGAAATGTTTTAATAATAAACCATATCTTGTTAGACATAAGCTAAGTCACACAGGAGAAAAGCCATATTCTTGTTCAGAATGTGATAAATGTTTTGCACATAAGTCAAGTCTAGTTGACCATGAGACATTTCACACAGGAGAAAAGCCATATTCCTGTTCAGAATGTGGGAAAAGTTTTTCTTTGAAATCAAGTCTTGTAATACATAAAAAAGTGCATCCAGGAGAGAAACCACATTCTTGTTCAGAATGTGGGAAATGTTTTACACGTAAAGCATATCTTGTCATTCATGAGAGAAGTCATACAGGAGAGAAGCCATATTCTTGTTCAGAATGTGATAAATGTTTTAAGTGTAAATCAGAACAACTTCAACATAAGAGAAGACACATTGGAGAGAAGACGCATTCTTGTTCAGAATGTGGGAAATGTTTTGTAACTAGAGCAGAACGTGTTTCACATGAGAAAATTCATGCAGAAGAAAAACCATATCCATGTTCGGAATGTGGGAAATGTTTTACATGCAAAGAAGATCGTGTCAGACATCAGAAAAGTCATACAGGAGAGAAGCCGTATTCTTGTTCAGAATGTGATAAATGTTTTAAATTTAAATCAGAACTTCTTCTACATAAGAGAAGACACACGGGAGAGAAGACACATTCTTGTTCAGAATGTGGGAAATGTTTTGTAACTAGATTTGAATGTGTTTCACATGAGAGAATTCACACAGGAGAGAAACCATATTCATGTTCGGAATGTGGGAAATGTTTTAAAGTTAGGTCACATCTTGTGCGACATGAGAGAAGTCACTCAAGAGAAAAGCCATATTCATGTTCAGAATGTGAGAAGTGTTTTACACAGAAGTCAACTCTGACTAACCATGAGAGAACTCACACAGGAGAGAAGCCATATTCATGTTCGGAATGTGGGAAATGTTTTACGTTTAGTTCAAATCTTGTCCAACATGAGAGAACTCACAGAGGAAAGAAGCCTTTTTGATGTTCTAAGTGTGTAACACCATCACGCATTCAGACATACCCAAATTTCCAAATAGTGTGAGGGGTATATGGAGTGGGCTCACATGCTGAGCTTGTTCCATTTTTGGCAGATGGTGACTGTTACAGCCAGAAGCCCCGGCTAACGCCATTTATTTTAATTTCCATTTAATTGTTGAAGTAAAAGTTAAGTTTTGGTACTGTAAAAAAAAAATCAAAACATTTTGTATTTTTGAAATTTGCACAGTGCCGCCATTTTCTGCCACCAATACCTTTTTTTTTTGTACTAACATCTACAGACCTGAGTGTTGGTGCATTTTTTGCGGGCTGAAGTGCACTTTTTATTGCTACCAGTTTGGAATACATACAACTTTTTTGATAACATTTATTCCAATTTTTAGGGGATGTGAAATGACCAAAAAAAACAATAATTTTGCCATTTGGAATTTTATTTCTTCTCTGGTGTTCGGCATACGGGATAAACAATGTTATATTTTAATAGATTGGACTTTTTCGGATTCGGCGACACCAAATATATGGAACTTTTTTATTGTTTTAATTCTTTTATTTGTAAAATGTCGAAAGAGGGATGATAATGACCTTTTTAATTATTTTTAACACTTTAAATATTTTTTTTTTCAACTTTAACTTTGTGTCCCCCAAGAGTATTACACCACTAGGGGGCACGTTAATTTTTACAGTCTAGGTGTACAAAGATAGCGGGTTTATTACTTTCCGCCTGGGGCTGGAAGTAGCAAAATCGAAAACATGGCAGCGATGTAAGCATTCACAAGGCTTAACTATCAGTTAAGCTTTCATTAGCCCACGATTTTGCCATGGGGTCCTGATCGAAGGGAAGAACGGTGTACGGCACCATTTCTCATTGATTTACACTGCTTTTTCTAACTATTCCCGTTACAGTGAGATGAGTGCAGGAGATTTATAAAGTGTGGTAGACAAGGCTACAGAGCTCTAAAGAATGAAAGCTTCTCATTTAGTTAGGTAAACAAAGTCCGGATGCTAGAAATAAGACTCAACAGAGCCAGTGCGCACCTCCAACTTGCATTGACCTCATGCCAGCACTTGGAATTTAAGGAACTTCCTTCCTCTGCTTCTTGCCAGTTTGTTGGTGTTCCTGCAATAGTCTTTTACTTGTTCCCCATGTTCTACATTTCCTGGTTCTGACCTCCTGCTCATGAACCTCTGATTACTCTCTGCATGCCGTCTGTCCTGACATTATTGCCTATGATCAGATGACACAATTGCTTGCTCATTTTGTACCTCATTGCACTTTGGTTCTAGTAAATACTGTTGGGCTCCTCAGACTCCGCTCCCGGGTGTGGAGAGGCGTAACTTGAAGCTGCGGGGTCCTAGAGCAAAAAGTGAAATGGGGGCCCCCAGTTACCATGTGCCACTTGCAATGCTGGTATCTGCTTATGTGGCAGATGGGCTTTTGGGTCCCCTGAAGCTGCAGGACCCAGTATCGACTGCTACCTCTGCACCCTCTATAGCTTGCAGTGACGCAGTGGATCCACCACCTTGCCTGCGTTTACCTTTCTCCACAAGTTTAAAGCTAATCAGTGTGGTGAGAAAACCAACCCCTTAAGTGTTCATCTCCTAGTATTGGTTTACAGAGTATTGGGGAGCAGTAGAAGAGTGAAGAAAACAGGTGATACCTTTTTAGAGGCTGAGTATATTTGATGGTCAGCGCTCGAGATTACTAGATCTCTGTGTCAGACGTGATGTTCTACAAGAAAATAAAAATTTAGAGACAGTTATGTCCTGTTATTTGTAATATTTTTTAGATCTCTTGAAGACCATTGTGTATAAAAGTCTGTGGATTTTAATTTTCTTATAGAACATCATGTTTGGAGAGAGCTCGTACTCTCAAAAGCTTAGCCTTAAATATCTTCAGCCTCTAAAAGTCATCGACTGATTTCTTCACTCTTCTACTTCTTCCTGTAGCTAACGTCGTACAATATTGATCACAAGCAAAGTTTAAAGGGGTTGTCTCACTACAAAGATCATAGTTTAAAATGAGGGGACCAAAAATCTAAGCATTTCCTTTCTTGGTTACCATTAGCAAAGTGCTATGGTTTAAGAAAACGGGCTGCTTCATTTGTGCTGATCAACGGTCTTTGAGCCCAGGTTGGGTTACACCCAGCTAAAGCATTACTGGTTGTTGGCTGAGCATTCTGTCCTGCCCAGGTTGCAGACGAGAACGCGCAGGCAAAGGGGATGCAGTGAAAAGGTTGCGGATAGAAATGCACAGGGGGATATGTGTAGAAGCAGGGGCACGGGCAAGATGTGTGTAGAAGCAGGGGCACGGGCGAGATGTGTGTAGAAGCAGAGGCACGGGCGAGATGTGTGTAGAAGCAGGGGCACGGGCGAGATGTGTGTAGAAGCAGGGGCACGGGCGAGATGTGTGTAGAAGCAGGGGCACGGGCGAGATGTGTGTAGAAGCAGAGGCACGGGCGAGATGTGTGTAGAAGCAGTGGCACGGGCGAGATGTGTGTAGAAGCAGAGGCACGGGCGAGATGTGTGTAGAAGCAGGGGCACGGGCGAGATGTGTGTAGAAGAATTGGCACGGGCGATATGTGTGTAGAAGCAGGCTCACTCGCGAGATGAGAGAAGAATAAGGAGCACGGGCGAGATGTGAGAAGGAGCAGGCGCACGGGCGAGCTGGGTGTAGAAGCAGGGGCACGGGCTAGATGTGTGTAGAAGCAGGGGCACGGGCGAGATGTGTGTAGAAGCAGCAGCACGGACGAGATGTGTGTAGAAGAAGCAGCAAGGATGAGATGTGTGTAGAAGCAGCGGCACGGGCGAGATGTGTGTAGAAGCTGGGGCACGGGCGAGATGTGTGTAGAAGCAGGAGCACGGGCGAGATGAGAGAGAGATACTGCAATCGAAGGTTCTGCAGCAGCTGAGGTTCTCATTCACGGACTGCGATCAGAGCTGCTACTGCAGAGACAGAGAGATCATGTGCAATCCCACGTAAATCAGAAAAATACAGCACTCCCATGCAAATGGCATACGGAGAGAGAACAGTTGTACTGTGCAGTCCCACATAAAACAATTTTGCGACACAGATGTGCAGTCCCATGTAAGCACAAACAGATAAAGCATATAGTTTTGTTCTGCAGATCTGTAGCGGTCAGAAGTGTAATAATCGCTTAGCTTTTCACTTCCAATGATTCCGATGACAGCTGAGAACCTCTCCCTTCCCCCGCTCACACAGAATAAATCCTCACTTGCACACTTTGAAAGCGTGTCTGCAGAGAATAAAGATACTCCCTGCTTGGAGGAGAAACACGTCCCTCCATTTCACACGCTCTGCTTGCCAACCAGCAGAAAAGGCTGCCAAATGCTGGAACGAGACAACCCTTTTAAGCTACAACATAGAGCTAGAGTCACAGATGAGTATATTTCTGTCATGCGTAGTAGAATATAGACATGCATAATAATTAAAACGTAATAATAATATTTAAGGGCGTATTCTAACAAGTTAACCAATCATAAAGTGATTATTAATGAGGGGGTTGTTAAAATAATGAACAATAATAAAGGGGAGTTGATTAAATATTGTTTATATTGTTTGTCCAATAAAGATATAGGGCAACATGTATGAATGTTGGCGCTGATAGACCAATTCTAAATCTCTTTAAGGTAGTGTAGAATGTGCCAGAATGTATGAACCTGTTCTTCTGCAGGTCATACATACAAGCGCAGTGTAGAGCCAATACCACAAGTCTGGCTCAGGCACCACCTTTACCCTGGTCTGGCTGTTCTTCTGCAGGTCATACATACAGGGCAGTGTAGAGCCAATACCACAAGTCTGGCTCAGGCACCACCTTTACCCTGGTCTGGCTGTTCTTCTGCAGGTCATACATACAGGGCAGTGTAGAGCCAATACCACAAGTCTGGCTCAGGCACCCCCTTTACCCTGGTCTGGCTGTTCTTCTGCAGGTCATACATACAGGGCAGTGTAGAGCCAATACCACACGTCTGGCTCAGGCACCACCTTTATCCTGGTCTCACTTTTCTTCTGTAGGTCATACATACAGGGCAGTGTAGAGGGAATACCACAAGTCTGGCTCGGGCACCACCCTTTACCCTGGTCTGGCTGTTCTTCTGCAGGTCATACATACAGGGCAGTGTAGAGCCAATACCACAAGTCTGGCTCAGGCACCACCTTTGCCCTGCTCTGGCTGTTCTTCTGCAGGTCATACATATAGGGCAGTGGAGAGCCAATACCACAAGTCTGGCTCAGGCACCACCTTTAACCTGGCCTGGCTGTTCTTCCGCAGGTCATACATACTGGCGCAGGGTAGAGCCAATACCACAAGTCTGGCTCAGGCACCACCTTTACCCTGGTCTGGCTGTTCTTCTGCAGGACATACATATAGGGCAGTGTAGAGCCAATACCACAAGTCTGGCTCAGGCACCACCTTTACCCTGGTCTGGCTGTTCTTCTGCAGGTCATACATACAGGCGCAGTGAAGAGCCAAAACCACAAGTCTGGCTCAGGCACTACTTTACCCTGGTCTGTTCTTCTGCAGGTCATACATACAGGGCAGTGTAGAGCCAATACCACAAATCTGGCTCAGGCACCAAATTTACCCTGGTCTGTTCTTCTGCAGGTCATACATACAGGGCAGTGTAGAGCCAATACCACAAGTCTGGCTCAGGCACCACCTTTACCCTGGTCTGGCTGTTCTTCTGCAGGTCATACATACAGGGCAGTGTAGAGCCAATACCACAAGTCTGGCTCAGGCACCACCTTTACCCTGGTCTGTTCTTCTGCAGGTCATAAATACAGGGCAGTGTAGAGCCAATACCACAAGTCTGGCTCAGGCACCACCTTTACCCTGGTCTGGCTGTTCTTCTGCAGGTCATACATACAGGGCAGTGTAGAGCCAATACCACAAGTCTGGCTCAGGCACCAACTTTACCCTGGTCTGGCAGTTCTAATTGTTCTGCACCAAGGTTTGGCATCAAAGATTCCTCAATGTGTCTACATCTATGAATGTGTTGTGACGCCCCCAGAATGCCCCTAATCTTTGGTGCACTATAAAGTGTCTTTGGCACATTACAAAGGGACTTATCGCGCCAAAGTTTGGAGTGCACCTGTTCATACATTCTTTTTGGCTCAAAGTACAGCAGAAAACTGGCGCAGCCCCGTTCATACATGTCGCTCATACTGTTTATTTATATATGATCCCTCTTAAACCTGAGGTTATAACAACTTATGCAAAACTTTTAATAAACGTTGCACAGACGTCTTGTGAATGTCTCTAGTTCTCTCCGCTTTTATTTGGATACCTTTCAAGAAGGGTTAGGAAGCCCTTAGTGTCTCCAATATCATTGGGATGTTGAAAGTTTTTTTTATTAAACTGCTTTTTTCCTCACTGTGTGTGAATGTTTTTCATTATAAATTAGCATCTGGTGAATTAAATGTTGTCAATTTACCCAACAAGGTTCTTTGGTTAAAAGAGGTTTTGCCAAGAAGGCAATTCATGTTCTCTATTCCACTTTTGAGCTTGCAGTGTGTTCAGAAGGGGGCGTGTGTGATTTGTTTGAACTACAGATCACATGACCCAGTCTAGGAACCAAACCTGTGGATTTTTTTTTACTCTTTATCAATGCACATACCAAATTGAGGTTTCTTTTTATAATTTATTTGCACTGTTTGACTAATTACTAAGAAGCACAGAGGGGGGGGGCGGAACCGGAAGCCCATGGAGATAGACGCTTAGCTGAGGAGCTCCACAGCATCGCTACCTTCTCGGGGGAGAATCCAGCGCCATCCTGGCACCAAAGCGACGGCGAACAGCTTCACAGAAGGCTCCTGCTCTCCGCTTCACTCCGGTGCGCAGTAGAGGGATTGCGGAGTATTTTTCTAGCACTCCCACGGCCGGGACCCCTGACCTGACACGCGGCAGGCGCCATCTTCCCTCTTCACAGTGGCCGGAAGTGCCGCATCCATCACCAACGGAGCGCAGCCGGTGCTTATCTACTGAGCCCTCTGCAGACTCTAAGCCTTCTAACACAGTGCAAGACCCAGCGGGCTGGAACGGACCCCACTCCGACATTCCTGCTGAGGAGACCGGCACCTCCCTACTCTCACAACGTGCTCAGTCAGTGACCCTCCTGCCGGGCCTCCACAACCACAGTGAGCACCCCTGTTAACTCTGAGACCGAGAGCTCACCCTGCCTCCCACGTGTCTCGTCTCCAGCCCCTGTTACCCCTACAGCACCAGAGCCACCTGCCTCCCAAGTGTCCATCTCACAGCAGCCCTGTTAACCCTGCAGCACTGGAGAGCTCACCCTGCCTCCCACAGTGTCTCAGTCTCTCAGCAGCCCTGTTAACCCCTACAGCACCAGAGAGCTCACCCTGCCTCCCACAGTGTCTCAGTCTCTCAGCAGCCCTGTTAACCCCTACAGCACCAGAGAGCTCACCCTGCCTCCCATAGTGTCTCAGTCTCCCTGCCCACTGCTCAACCTCACGAGCAGCCCTGTTAACCCTGCAGCACCGGAGAGCTCACACTGCCTCCCACGGCCTCTCAGTCTCTCCCTGACCACCTGGGTCTATATACCTACCCTGCCAACCCCCTGTTAAGACCAGGAGTCTCCTGTGGGGACCTGACTCAGCCTAAAGATCCAGAAGGATTGACGCTCACAGCCTTGGCGACCCTAATAATGCCTCCCAAGGCCCAGAGGCAACAGCAGGCCCCAAAGAAGGCACTGGGCACTCCTGTCCCAAAAGCGGCAGCCTGGACAGTATTTCAAGAAGACACCACAGATGGGGACACTGATGCAGAGATGCAGAGGCCACCTGAGCTGCACAGGGAGCCCACTTCTCCTCAGACGGCGAGGCCCGCTCCCCTCTCCGCAGACCCAGTTGACACAACGGACGACTGGCGCACTTACTTGAAACATATCCCTACAAGGGCTGATTTCACGCGCCTAGTGGCAGAAGTTAAGGAAACTTGTAGATCAGAAATTGCGCAAATGCGCCAAGACCTCACTCAAGTGGCTGAAAGGGTCGACACCTTAGAAACAGCACATGACGATACCCGTCGTTATACCTCCCACCTGGAGCAATGTGTGACCTCCCACGCTCACCTGCTTCGAGACACCCAGAAACACCTGGAAGACTTAGACAACAGGGGACGCCGCAACAACATACGGGTGCGAGGGGTGCCGGAACCAGAAGGAGAGGAGAACCTTCAAGTCGTCCTTGAAGCCATCTTTAATAACCTCCTGGGACTTCCGCTGTCTTCACCCATAAAGTTTGACCGTCTGCATAGAGCGCTGCGTCCAAAGTCAGCGTCTCAGCAACCAAGGGACATAATCTGCTGCGTGCATGATTTTACTGTGAAAGAGAGGATCATGGCGCAATCGAGGAAGCAAAAGCAAATTGACTTTGCAGGGACCACAGTCCAGCTCTACCCAGATCTGTCCTGGATCACGCTGCAAAGAAGACGACATCTTCGCCCACTGCTTGCCCTGCTAAAGGACCAGGGCATTGCCTATAGATGGGGATACCCATTTGCCCTCTTTGCCTCCAAGAATGGCAAATCCGCAACTCTCAGGACATATGAGGACTTGCAAGCTTTCTGCTCAGTTCTGAATATTACGCCTCCTGATATAATGGATTGGGACATTGCGGTCCCCCAAAAATCTCCGCCCCCAATCTGGAGCCAAGCACGAAGCAAGAGGAGACGTCGCCAGCCTAGAGACTCTTTGGGCGGATCCCCTGCCCTCGCCTCCACTCCCCCAACTTGAGGACTCCGGACTGAGTCTGGAATGCTTTACCTCCGCCGCCGGCGGTGATTAAGGACTGACCTCGAAAGACGGACTGGCACACCCTCTCCCTCACCTGTTCTCTATCTTTCCTCCCTCCCCACCCCTTTCCCCCCTCCCTCTCCGTCCCTTCCCCCCCACCCACTAACCCACCTGCCAGGTCTGTCATCTAGGGTTGGGCGCACTAACGTCCTTTTCTCTACCCACTCGGGTATTATTGGCCAGGTTACTCTCGCTAGAATTTGTCTTATTTCTCCCCCAATCCAACACTTTGGGTCTAAACTCTATATACCTCCACTACCTGTTGTCGACCCTGTATGCTAAGGTAGCGCTGTCTGCGTACCCCAGGTAGCGGTCCACAAGTTCCTCCCTACCTAGCTGTCTGGTAGTTTGAATCCAGGAATTACTCCTGAGCTTCCAACCCTCGTTATCAGAGGGCTCGTAGTTCCACCTCCATTCCTCACCCGATTTTGAGGAGGGGAATTTTTTGGTGGCACTTTTCTTTTGCCCTCTCTAAGGCGACTTAGGCCTTAGTAACAGTCTCACTGAGGCGGATTTTTCCAATGTCTTTTAATTGTTTTGTGCGTGACAATGTCTGCGTCCTTGTCTTTTTCCCCTCCCTCATGTCCCTGTCTGTTGAGAGGACTAACCCTTCCTGGTCGGACTCCACTGGTTGTCGACTTACTGCTGACTTGGGTAAGTGGACATCTGCTCTCTCCCACTCTGATCACAATGGCTGAAATATATTCATTGAATGTCAAGGGATTGAATTCAAATGTAAAACGAAGACTACTTTTGACTGATCTTAAGCGGTCAAAAGCACATAGTATTTTTACAAGAAACCCATTTTAACAACGATAGGAATTTTAATTTTGCGAAACACTTGTATCCGAGAGCCTTTCAGGCCTCACATGACAGGAAAAAAAAGGCTGGTACTGCTATTTTGCTTTCTAGTCAATGTCCATTCCAAGTTCAGGATTCAGTCTTGGACCCCCAGGGTCGTTATGTAATGTTAAAGGGCCTATATGAGGGGACGCATTTGACGCTCTGTAACATTTATGCCCCAAACACCTCGCAGGTTAGATTTTTGAACAAAATTTTGAACAAATTGGCCAATTTCTCTCAGGGTCCACTCCTTGTTGGCGGAGACTTCAATATGTTCTTCTCGGAGAAAATGGACAAGTTGTTGCTGCAGGGCAGAGCTCTGCACCCATCCTTGAGTGCCTTAGCGAGGGAGTTCCGGGCATGCATACGGAAGTTCGATCTGTACGACCTGTGGCGCATAGCACATCCAACTGAGCGGACATACACTTTCTATTCCCCCCCATACGGCTCACACTCGCGTCTCGATTACTTCTTCGGGAACATACCTGTATTGCGTAGGCTAGGTACGGTTGAAATCAACCCTATAACCTGGTCGGACCATGCTTCCCTGACGCTCTCTCTAAATCTAGGGGAAACTCGCACAAAAAAATGCCACTGGCGTCTCAATGAATCCCTTTTGAAGCACCCCCAGCACAGAGAAGAACTGCGGCAGGCCATTAAAGATTACTTCCAAATGAACACTGGATCGGTGACCTCACCGGCTACACTTTGGGAGGCACACAAAGCGGTGATCCGAGGACACTGTATCGCCTTGGGTTCCCGTATTAAGAAAAACGCAACCCTGCAAATGTCTCTGCTTCGGACACGTCTTAAAACTCTCGAGGCCTCTCTGGCAGCTGCTCCGACCAGGCACAGACTTCGAGAGGTTGTAGAGCTCCGAGCTAAGATGAGGAGTCTGGAAGTATCCAGAACCGAAAAACTGTTGGTGTATAGCAGACAAAGATACTATTTCCGTGCTAATAAGGCACATACCATGCTCGCTAAGATGCTCCGAGAGGAGGCCTCAACAAAGAACCCATACTCCTTGAGGAATAGTCGTGGTATGATCGTCTACGATCCGAAGGAGATTGCGCAGATCTTCCACTCTTACTATGCCAGGCTCTACAACCTTCCGGACTCTCTAACTAATTTGCTTTCACATACTCCGAACGCCCTGCATGAATTTTTATCATCCTGCAACCTCCCCTCCCTATCCGAGACAGACCTGCACTCTCTCAACGCCCCGATCACAATAGAGGAGATTAGGGAAACCCTCAAGAATTTACCCTCCAAAAAATCCCCAGGTCCAGACGGATTTACGTACCTATACTTCCAGACTTTCTCCCACAATTAGAAGATTACTTGGTGGAAATATTTAATTCATTCCTGAAGGGTGACCAGATTCCCCCGTCCATGCTTCACTCCTTCATAACCCTTATCCCCAAGCCCAACAGAGACCATCTAGATTGTTCTAACTATCGGCCTATCGCCCTTCTAAATACTGACATGAAAATATTCGCCAAAATTTTGGCCAATCATCTATCATCCTGCTTGCCGGGATTAATTAACAAAGACCAGGTGGGTTTTGTTGCAGGTAGGCAAGGGGCTGATAACACTAGGCGGGCGATAGACCTAATCGAGATAGCACATAGGAGGCAGGAGCCGGCTTTACTGCTCAGCTTGGACGCGGAAAAGGCGTTCGATCGCCTAAATTGGAAGTTTATGTCCGAAGTACTGAAGGTATTCGGCTTTCGAGGCCCATTTATGCAAGCTCTTGGATCGCTGTACTCCTGCCCTCTGCAGCTATTCGACTCCCACACGCCGTTTTCCCCCCTGATCAAGCTTAAAAATGGCACGAGGCAGGGCTGTCCCTTATCCCCGATGATCTTTGTCCTGTGTATCGAACCATTGGCTGCGGCCATATGAAATAACCCGAAAATCACGGGTATCCGAGTCCGTGACAGAGACTTCAAAGTATCCTTATACGCGGACGACATACTCCTGACACAGATCTCTGTCCTTCAAGTCTGTATCGATCCCCACCACTTTGAGAAAAATATGCCCAAAAAAATTCTTCCACAGCTGCTGATTTCACATATATCAATTTTGGTGACACCAGACCCTGCCAAACCCCACCACTCTTGCATGAGAAAAGGAAAGCTATTTAGGACCCATCCCTATAGACACCTGCAAACAATTTGGACCTGGGCAGCCTGCCTCTTGTGTCTCCTACAAAGAAAACCAATACAAACTGTTGATGCACTGGTACCATACTCCGTATCTTGCACAAATTTTTTCCTAGTGCTCTGACTTATGTTGGAGGTAGGGCGACGCAAGGACTTTGGCCATATTTTTTGGGCACGCCCTAAAATAAAACCTCTTTGGAGAACAGTCAATTTTGATCCCGAGTGTTGTGGGAATCACATTCCCGCGCCCTGGTCTACCTACTAAACATCTTTCCTGATGTTTGCGATGTCCCCAATCACGCCTTGCTGCATCTTTGACGGCAACCAAAGTCTCATAAAGCATTGGAATGTCAAGAGCCCCTCAAGGACCATTGATCAGCCGGTGAAAGACATTCGGGAGATGGAATACCTCACGGCTTTTAGTGACAGATAGATAAATTCGAAATTATCGGAAACCGTGGGACACTATTATCTCCACTGGCCCCTAATGCAGCATAGTAAAGTGGGCCCTACCAGGCTCTCTTCTCTCAGCTCTCTACCTCCAACATCCCTAGTAGAATTCCCTCTTGTAGTCTGTACTTGTTTGGGGTAATGTCTCAATGTTTTCTGTGTTGTTTTACCCATTATATCGGTCACTTGTTAAATATGTGAGAACCCGTTTGATTGACACCATGATATGTACCATTTTCCACAGCTAATCTATAGCATTTGTTCTGTCTATAGATTATTTCCTCTGTAAATCTTAGCATTACTGCAAACGCAGAGACATCCATCTAGGTACAGTGGTATGTCGATCTTATGTTACTCTTGGTTTCCACCTAGGATGCACTATAACTATGCATAAGATTATTTAGAGAAATACAGGATAACGTAATACCTGGCCTAGTGCACCCGGGATGTCTTTGTTGGGCTTCTCAAGGCCTGAAACCGGAGTGATACCTTAACTACTTCCTCTCTCATTAAAAAAAAAAAAAAAGAAAAAAAAAGGCCTTTTTTAATATGGACCACAAAATCCTATCCTTGGTCTCGGAGCGAGGGGGGCTTGTATTGTCTCCCTGGTGTTCTGGAGTGGTAGAGGCACCACAGGCATATGAAACGTACTCGAGCTGACTCACCCTCTCTGTACGAGTTATTGCTTCTCTTCCCCCCCCTTATCCTATTTCCTGCCTCCCTTGTCCTTCTGTGGTGTATGCTCGTACAGATCCTTCTTGACAGCATCGAGATCATGATATCTATTAGCCTCCGTTTGGTTTTCTGTAAAGAAATGCATATTCTTGTGTCCAGACTGGTAAGTACCATTTACTCTTACTGCACCATGCTATATTTTACCAACCATCACATTGTATTCGTTTGTTAACACCATCTTGTATGTCATACTGTCCATGTCATTTATCTTTAAAATCCTTTAATAAAAATTACAGTTAAAAAAAAAACGAAGCACAGAGGACGGGAGTAGAGTGACAGCACCTGGGGTTGGACACTCGCTCAGCAGTGAGTGTGTGTGATTACTATGGAGTACAGAGGATGGGAGTAGAATGACAGCACCTGGGGTTGAACACTCGCTCAGCAGTGAGTGTGTGTGATTACTAAGGAGTACAGATGACAAGAGTAGAATGACAGCGCCTGGGGTTGAACACTCGCTCAGCAGTGAGTCTCTAATTAATAGGCAGAGAATAGACTTACAGTAGCTGCCTGAGAGGTGATGTCTGAGCGTGCACAGCCAGGCCAGAGGAGCTCTCAGTCCTGGTCGTATCCCCTGGAGATGATCTGTAGACAATGGATGACTAAGGGAGCAGCTAAAACAAAAACAGTACATAATTTTTAATAATGATGAATGGTGAAAATGTCTATTTAATTTGCAAGTTTCCCTTGACAATTTTACTGCGTGGCAAAACTTCTTTAAGGATTTTACTCAAGAGTCTTAACTTATTATGCCCTTTATCAGCCTGCAAAACCAGGACACTGAGCAGTGTTGGACTCCTTGGGAGCAGCACAGAGAAAAAAAACTTTTGGGGCCCACCCACTGTATACAGTGAAGGAAATAATTATTTGTTCCTTTGCTGATTGTGTAAGCTGGCCTACTGACAACCTGTGGCCTTGTCCAAAGTGTGGCCGTTCTAAGTCTGGATGAATTAAAACCAGAATCCACCATTCTGTAACATCGTGGAATTCCTTTCCTGTGACCTGACCAACCCTATTTTTCATTCACAGGTATGTATCTGCATCTGCACTACAACCCTCATCCTGCCATCGCTGTGTGTGTTCAATGCTGTGAATGTAACTACAACCCTCATCCTGTCATCGCTGTATGTGTTCAATGCTGTGTATGTATCTGCATCTGAACTACAACTCTCATCCTGCCGTCGCTGTCTTTTCCTTTGATGTGTATCTTTAATATACTTATGTTACCACAATGCCATCTCCTCTAGCCCAATCTCCTACTGTGTGTATGGAGCCACTGTAGTTCATCTTGTAATCTCGTTTCCTATTCTCTCCCACTTTGCCGATTGATTATGACTTTAGTTAGTATAAATCCATCCTTAGAGGTCATCTGTGACATAGGCAGCTGTGGCCTTGTTCAAAGTTTGGCCTTTCTAAGTGTGGATGAATTAAAACCAGAATTAAACCAGGGCTGAACAAGGATTGCAAGGTAACAGCTACTCATATTATTTTCCACTAATAGCTTGTTCACGTATCTCACACTATGCTTTTCCTTTCCTTCATTCTCTCAACCTCTATTTTCCTATCCTCAAACACCTTCGCTGGACAATGAGCTCTACATCTCTCCGTGCGTTCTACCCTCTCACCTGTCTGCTGCCACCAACCTCTTCTCCACTACTAATGCCTTCAGCACCAAACAGACCCAGTTAAACTACAGTCTATCCTACTCCCACCTGATCACCCTCTCTCTGCTCCTCCTGGCTTCAGGCGACATATCCCCCAACCCAGGGCCTCCTCACCACATTCCCACTATTGTCTCTGCCTTTTCTAACAGATTCACCACTATCAACATCGTTAACCCCTTCAACCAAAAACACATTCCCTTGACCCCTGCTCCCCCTATCTCTATCCCAGGAGCTCTCTGGAATGCATGGTCTGTACGTAACAAACTCTCCTACATACATGACCTATTCATCTCATGTAATTTACTTTTCCTTGGTCTGATGGAAACCTGGCTTACACCCTCTGACACAGTCTCCCCTGCCGCATTCTCCTTTGGAAACCTCCAACTTACCCATACTCCCCACCCTGTTAACATGCATGGTGGAGGTGTCGTCCTTCTCCTGTCTGACACCTGTTCCTTTATCCCCCTACACCCCTACATTCCCTCACACTCTCCTCCTTTGAGGTGCACTCTGTCCACATCTTCTCCTCCAACTTGTTGTCTACCAACCGCCAGGCCCTGCCACTGCCTTCCTTGACCACTGTGCTTCCGGGTTTGTCCACTTTCTCTCCACTGACATCCCTACTATTATGGAAGATTTCAACATCCCGATCAACACACCCCACTCTGCTGCCAACAAACTCCTTTCACTCTGCTCTTCCTTCGACCTCTCACAGTGGACCTCTAGAGCCACTCACCAAGATGGACACACACTGAACCTCATCTTCACCCTCCTCTGCCTCCTATCTGACTTCCTAAACTCTCCCCACCCTATATCTGACCACAATCTGCTTACCTTCTCCACCATCTCCACTCCTGCTGTCCCTACTGTCTCAAATGTAGTACACCCCTACAGAAACCTACAGAACCTTAACCCTCGCACTCTCTCTGACTCTCTTGCACCTCTTTCTACCATTTCCTCACTTGATAACCCAGACGCAGCCACTGCTTTCTACAACCACACAATCGCCACCACCCTCGGCTCCTCTCACACACAATAGAACCTGCAAAATCAACAGACACCCTGGCACCCAGACTCCACTAAACAGCTGAGGCGAACTTCCAGAATTGCTGAATGCCGCTAAAAGAAAACCCATTCCACCAATTACTTCGCCTCATACAATCACTCCACACATTTAAATCTGCACTCACCTTAGCCAAACAGGATTACTTCACCACTCTCAAATCCCCTCTGTCTCACAACCCCAGACAACTATTCAACACCTTCAACTCTCTCCTCCATCCACCAGCACCACCTCCCCCATCTCTCCTTTCTGCAGATGACTTTGCCATTAATTTCCTACATAAGATAACCCTCATCAGAGAAAGCTTCAGCCCACAGTCCAGTGCCCTCCTATATATCTGCACAATGCTCTTGCCCCTTAACCTGCTTCCCCACTGTTACTCACGATAAGCTTTCCTCTCTACTGTCCAAATCTAACCTCACAACTGTAGTCTTGACCCACTGCCATCCCCAGGGGTGCCAATAGGGCAGTACTCCTGTCAGGGGCCCTAATCAAAAAGGGGCCTGGTGATATGTTAAAAATAGGAACTAGTAATGGGTAGGAGACACATTTGATTTGGCTGTATGAGGCCCTGAAACGGTTAATAGATGACTGATGGTAGCCCTAGCCATCCCTCCTCATCCCAGACCTTAGTGCTGCTATCATCCCAGCCCTCACCCACCTTTTTAACCTCTGGCATCTGCCCTTCCTCCTTTAAACATGCTTCCACTCCCATCCTTAAATTTCTTGACCCCCACTCTCTGTCCAATTATCGCCCTATCTCACTGCTTCCATTTGCCACTAAACTCTTCGGGCAGCACGTCTATCTTCAACTGTCCTCTCACATCTCCTCCAACTCTCTTCTTGACCCACTACAATCTGGTTTCTGACCCCACCACTCTACCGAAACTGCCCTAACCAAGGTCACCAATGACCTAGCAACTGCTAAAGCCTCATGCCATTACTCTGTCCTTCTCCTCTTAGACCTGTCCTCTGCCTTTGACACTGTCGACCATTCCCTCCTGCTACAAATCCTCTCATCCTTCGGCATCATAGATTTGTCCCTTTCCTAGATCTCCTCGTACCTCACTGATCGGGAATTCAACGTTTCTCACTCTCACACCACCTCCTCCTCTCGCCCACTCTCCGTTGGTGTGCCCCATGGGTCAGCCCTAGGCCCGCTACTCTTCTCTCTCTACACTCTTGGCCTGGGTCAGCTCATATCATAACACGACTTTCAGTACCACTTGTATGCTGATGACACCCAACTCTACATCTCCGGCTCAGATATTAACTCTCCTCTCCCGGATCCCAGACTGTCTGTCGTCCATATCCTCCTTATTCTCCTCCCGTCTCCTAAAACTAAATGTGGAGAAATCTGAACTCATCGTCTTCTCACCGTCCCACTTGATCCCTCTATGTGATCTCTCTATCACCTGTCATGTCACCCCTGCCCCCAAATCCGCGCCTGGGGTAACCACAACTCCTCTCTGTCTTTTAAAACCCCAAAAAA